>JARKIB010000279.1:0-170807 GCA_029378385.1 Mycena metata
ACTGCAGTCATTTTCCTCAAACTAACTTTCGTTTCTGATAGATGCCAGGACGTCCTTGCTGAGCTCGTCCACACGAAAGACGGCAGCCGCGTCGTGCGCGAGTTTCTTGCTCGTGGGAGCGCCAAGATCTGTATCATTCTCTTAAACTGTTCCGGATACCCTGGTACTAATATACGACGCGCTCCAGGACCGTAAACAGATCCTAAAGGTGCTCAAGCCGCATGTCGAGTGCATGTGCATCAACGACGACGCACAGTTGGTGCTCTTCACCGCCCTCGATGTTATCGAGTAAGCATTCTCCTTCCTTCCCCATCTTTTAGCAGGCTAACCCCGTCGCAGTGACACCAAACTCGTCATCAAGACCCTCATCCCCGAGATGACCTCCCCCGCCCAGACGCTCGTCCAGACGGCGCAAGGGCGGCGTGCCCTTCTCTACCTTCTCGTCCCCCGCACACGAAGACATTTCATGCCCGCTCAAATCACCCTCCTCGCAGAGACGGACAATATCCGTGCCAAGACGAGTAAGAAGACAAGCGAGGTGCGGGAAGCGGAGGCGCACGCGGGCGCGAGCGAGGTGCTTATCAAGTGGGTGAAGGATAAGGGTGCGCTGCTGCTGCGGGAGACGGCAGCGAGTCTGGTGGTGATGGAGATTATGATCTTTGCGGAAGGCGGTTAGTTCTCCCCCGCATTCCTCGTCGTTATATTTTATATTTAATCTACAGACAAAACTGGGGTGATTGAGACCCTCCTGCGTGCTGCCTCGGCCGCGTATCCTTGCGCTGAGGAGGACACCTCGCATCCGATCAACCTTCCCCACGCTGCGCGGCTATACAAGACCCTCCTGCAGGGCGGTCACTTCAATCACTCATCAGGCGCCATTGAACAGTCCCCCGCCTGGGATGGCGCGGCCCTCGCCGTGAAATTCGTGGAGGAGGTGAGCAAACAGGTGGTCGTGGCAATGTGCACGAAAGGAGAGCGTAACAGTGCCTTCGTGGTGGCAGAGTTGTGTGAGGTGTTGATGGGCAAGGAGGGAGAGGAGGCGAAGGAGGCAAGGAAGACACTGAAGGGGTGGTTTGGGAAGGAGGTGGTGAAGGAGATTGAGGGTAGGGAGACGAAGAGCAAGGTGTTACTGCTGCGCTATAGACGGAACAAATTATTTTCTTCCACCTGCGGCTTCGGTCACGCGTCCAAGACGCGTATGGCTTCGCAACCAAACAGTGAACAACACTCCTCCTCCTCCCTTCACACACTTCCGACTATGTACCCTCTCTTGGTCTGACACTGGTTGGTACTCGACGAGATCGCAAAATGCAGCGAGGGGAACATTCGAGTTCAACTTGGTTGACTACCAGGCACCGGCCCGACCTCAATAGCCCGTTATTTGATTGATCAAGTTTCAAATTTCATTCCCTCGTGCTCTGTTCTTTCAACCATGGCCACCAGTCCTAGTCCACTTGCTGCCCTCGCCGAACTAATTACTACTGGAGTGCAAACAATTGAAGCTGCCTACGCAAAACAGGGGATCCCATACCCGTCCCTCGATGCGCCGTTCCAGCCTACTCCCCTTGACTTTGACCCTGCGCTGTTCCAGACGGCACATCTGATAGTCGCCGCCGCCTCTCAGCTTATCGCGACGGTGTGCTCGTCGATGGAGACGATCCAGGCATACACCGCTAGCATGCATGTACCTCGACGCTCGGCTTTGTCGTCGACGCGGACATCCCCGACGTCCTCAAAGATGCCGGACCCCAGGTTGGTCGCTCTCCTGCGCTTGGTGTAGATATCAACTGTCTCCACAGGGTCTCACTTCAGGCTACCCTGAAGTATACCCTTTAGGGTCTATTAGGTTGGTTGGAATAAATGGCCCAAGAGGGTGGTTTTGGGAATGGGCATACCATGGGATATGGGAAGTACCATGGCCCAGGGCAGAAGTGGTGACCATGGTACCTCCCATAGGCCCGCCGCAGGCGAGCGAAAATTTTGCCTGTGGTACCTCCCACAGGGGTATTTTTAGGCCAGGACCCCAGAAACTGCCCTGGATCAAAACATCAAACGGGGTCAATCTCAACCATCTGGGCACCGTTTGGGCTGCCGAAAGGCTTGTTGGAAAGCCCTCACTCAGGGCTTTCTGCCTGTGAAGTAGGGACCACATCAGAGGACATTGATATTTTGCCGTCAGCATGCCAGGCAGCCTGTAAATCAACTCTGGGGCAGGCATCCAGTAGGTGATTGGCCTGGTACTGGGCTTGTTAGAAAGGCCTGAGCTAGGGCTATCAGTGGGTACAATATCTGGGTGGTCTGAGCACTTTGGTATTTCCTGGCAGCGTACCGGGCAGCCAGTAAATTGGCTCCGGTGCGGGCATCCGGTTGGTTGACCTGGTACTGGGCTTGGTCCTTGCTAGGGCTATCAGTACGTGTAATATCAGGGTTATTTAAGCCCTTTCACTTTCCAGCTACGCAGGGTGTCCACTGTTCATACCAACTTCCTGATTGGACTTGTATGTGGTACCTCCCACCACCCTTGATATAATCACATCCATGGTACATCCCATGGCTATAGAACCTGCATGGTACCTCCCATTGCCTTGTGGTACCTCCCAATGCCCTGTGGTAGTGATATAACGTGACCTAGTCATGAAGAAGACCACGATTTAGCCATACAAGAAAATTGTGATCTGGTCCTGTAATACACTCCCCCATAATGTAAGACATATGAGACCATACCTTTTTGCACTAAAACATGTATCCCTACTAGAAAAGGAGAGGCTTATTATCCAGGATACCTCATACCCTGTGATTTGAGGTGATCTTTCTGTACATTGTTGTTCACCATATTCAGTATAGTACAGCCTCATGTATGATGCTCCAATGGTTTTTTCCTATTCAACCAAGTTGAATAAGGAGTTTGGGACCAAAATACTGCTCAGTATCTTCTGTAAAACTCGAAAATAGCATATGTCATATTTTGGCTATTTCATGAATAGGTGACTTAGGAGACCATGTTGAGTGCAATAGACAATGTGAGGGAGTTCAGACAGTATAGTTCTACCACATTATGCTTTATTTCATCTGTTTTGGTGAACATTTGAGAGAATAGTTTTTTCAATGATATGGCTTTAAGTGCCCATATATTGACCCATAGTCACCAACACCATCTGGTCAAAAATACACCAAAACACTTCAAGTAAAGCTCAAACTTGTTCATTTATGCTGTCCAGTTCCATTCTCACTCTCCATTTCCCAAGAAACACTCTCCTTGGGGCCCTGTTTATCAAATAGGCATAAATAGGGACAAAATGACATTCACATTTTCGACGTTTACCACATTATATTGGCCATTCTTTTGACCTAGGACTCTTCATATACCTCAGGGAAGTGGTTATTAGTGCTCAGGTCATCACATATGCCACTGTGATATCCTAGATGCAGCAAACAAGTACATGGGAGAATATGACATTAAACTATAGGATGTAGGGTGTCCTGGTTGCTAATTGCACAGTTTTCTAGTATATGTTCCTTATGAGGCCATAGAGGATCGCTTTTGGAAGATATTATATCATGGAGAAGTGCATACTTAGTCAAAATGCCATTTTTTCTCTGTAGCCTAGTTGTGCTACTCCTCTTCACTAGCCCATGATATTTGGCTTTAAAACTGTTGTTATATCATAGGAGAACAGTTACCTATATCCAGGAGGCCTTTCAGCTCCTAACTACCCAGGTTATTGTGGTCAGAACATTATTTGCCAATTTTCACAATTTTTACCCAATTACCACACTGTGACAGCCCTTATTTGGTCCCAGTTAGCGTTGGAAAGCATCAGTAGCTATGTATACAGTGTTGGATCATTCAAAGTGGTTGAATTATGGTCTAAGAGCAGGTTGAGGTCGAAAATTTCCTTTTTGGGATGCAAAGCGGTAGTGTCCCAAAATGGAAAGTCCTCGTTAAACCTCTGATCTCTGTTTCCATCTTGTAGAGCCTATCAAGGGCTATCAGAGTTCTCTATCACACTTTTAAATTGGTGTCCTCGTTGACCTGCAAAATGCAAAATAGTTTCCTAGAGCTAACTTTTTTTCAGCTAATTGCCCTGTGATAGGTGTTAATGTGACAGAAATAGTTGGTAAAGCTAAACAACTCACATTCCAGGTTATAGGTTGAAATATCCAAGGATACAAAGGTGATTTCTGTAATGTTTCCTTTTTGGGTTGATAGACGGAGTGGCTGTTTTTGGTAATTGTATGGGAGGTACCACTGAATAAAAATAGATTGGTGGGAGGTACCACGGGACAAAGAAAAATGGTGGGAAGTACCACAGGATGAAGAACAATAGTGGGAGGTACCACAGGGCATTGGGAGGTACCACAAGGCAATGGGAGGTACCATGCAGGTTCTATAGCCATGGGATGTACCATGGATGTGATTATATCAAGGGTGGTGGGAGGTACCACATACAAGTCCAATCAGGAAGTTGGTATGAACAGTGGACACCCTGCGTAGCTGGAAAGTGAAAGGGCTTAAATAACCCTGATATTACACGTACTGATAGCCCTAGCAAGGACCAAGCCCAGTACCAGGTCAACCAACCGGATGCCCGCACCGGAGCCAATTTACTGGCTGCCCGGTACGCTGCCAGGAAATACCAAAGTGCTCAGACCACCCAGATATTGTGCCCACTGATAGCCCTAGCTCAGGCCTTTCTAACAAGCCCAGTACCAGGCCAATCACCTACTGGATGCCTGCCCCAGAGTTGATTTACAGGCTGCCTGGCATGCTGACGGCAAAATATCAATGTCCTCTGATGTGGTCCCTACTTCACAGGCAGAAAGCCCTGAGTGAGGGCTTTCCAACAAGCCTTTCGGCAGCCCAAACGGTGCCCAGATGGTTGAGATTGACCCCGTTTGATGTTTTGATCCAGGGCAGTTTCTGGGGTCCTGGCCTAAAAATACCCCTGTGGGAGGTACCACAGGCAAAATTTTCGCTCGCCTGCGGCGGGCCTATGGGAGGTACCATGGTCACCACTTCTGCCCTGGGCCATGGTACTTCCCATATCCCATGGTATGCCCATTCCCAAAACCACCCTCTTGGGCCATTTATTCCAACCAACCTAATAGACCCTAAAGGGTATACTTCAGGGTAGCCTGAAGTGGTACCCCCTTGCTTTTTGCTCTCGCTTTGACCACCGCCAAAAAATGCAACTTTTATTACTGGGTTTACTGTCCTTGGGACTGCCGCTGTGGGCGTTGGCTGAACCGAGAGATCTCCGAAGGCTGTTGCTGACTTGCCGCCAAGCTTGCCGCTGGCAGGCTGTTAAATGATGCCTAACGCAAAGCTATCTAGACTGTCTCTCTAACTACTGTCTGCACAAGTAAGTTCTTGCCTTTGGTCCTTGTGAACTTCCTTCCTTACACTGTTTTGCAGTGATCTCCTTCGTTGTGCTGCTTTTGTGTTTTCTTGGTGCAGTCGAAGCGGTCATTTTCGACCAATGCATACGGGAGGTGCAGCATCAGCAAAAAATGCCTTGACTATGTAGCGCTCCGTTGACTCCGTATCCGTGGTAGCGCCGTAGTCTAGTACCCCCATATGAAGCCCTTGGCAGTTGCACGCCAAGGCTCGGTAGCACCCGGTAGCCATCACATGTAGTCCCGGTAGCCCCCGGTAGCCCCTGGTATCAGGCGTGCTACCAGGCTACAACGACAGGGTATCCAGAGTTACCAGTAATTCACAGGACACCCAATAAAAGTGGGAAATAGTACTGCATTATTGGAAACGGTAAAACATCATTTATACAGCTACATCGCCTCCGCCGCATCCTCGTTCTCACTGTCCGTATCGCCGGTCCTGCCGTCCAGCTCCATACGCAGGGCATCCTGATCCTCCTCGTCGAGGTGCGTGTCCTCCTTGGGCTCAACAGGCCCAAAGTTCTGGCTGAAGAGAGAATCAATAAAGAGATGAACGAGACGGGGCGAAAACTTACGCCGCGCGCTTGAACCATTTCTTGCGGAGCTTCTCGGTCACCACTGGATTGCAGTTGATCCACTTTTCAATGTCCGTGAGGTGAATACGATAGGACTGAACGACGTCCTTCTCCGCGAAAGGGGTGGGGAGATAACTGCCGGTGGACCATTCCCCCGTCAAATGTTGAAGCTGAAGTGCCGTCAATATGTGGGATAATATCCGGTGTGAGGAAACATACGATGGTGAATTCGAGTGCCAGGTAGGGGGCGGGATGAGGATCAAACTGCGAGCGAAAGATAGCGGCGAGAGAATTCTTATCCTTGTAAATTGAATGTTGGCGTGCCGTCACGAAAATCGAATTTTCTCCGTAACCGGTACGCGCGGTCGTCTTCTGCAGAAGATTAGCACAGACAACGAACAGAGACAGTAACACACCTTATAATGATAAGAAGCCTTGTTGATAATCGCTTCGTACCGGGTCTTATTTTCCGCGATGATCGTCTTGGAGTTGCTGCGCTGGAAGCCGAAATGGGTGGCAAATAGAGGGCGGAAGCCGTCAACGACCTTGCCGCGGATGTGAGAGCCGTGCTTGGTAATCTAGAGTCACTGGTAAGGGGGAAGGGCCGGAAAATCGGATAGGACAACATTAAAGTTTAGCGATGCGGTCGGTAAGAATATAGCGCAGCTTGGCGGCGGCGCAAGCATTGCTGAAACACTCGCGGGCCCATTGGAACGCCAGAGTTTGGGGGAAGCCCTCTCGCGTTAAGACACGGGTAGAGTATTCTGCCATCGCCCGGAGGAGGAGGGCCTCGACGACAGGCTCATAATCTCCAGCCTTAGGTTTAGCCCCCGCGACGAGGACAAAGTCTTCCCTGAACTTGGACTCCTTGCCCTTGGACTTGGAGCGCTTGGTGGGTGGGAGTGATGACATACCCGAGTCTCGGCGTCGACGCTTCTCGCCGGTAGCTTCGGTCTGACCCTGCGGGGAAGGAACCTGCGGCGGCGAAGGGGATGATGGTGCTGTGCCGCTTAAGTGAATCGAAAGCTATATAACGATGTAACACTCACCACGATCGTTGTTATCAAAATCCAGGAGGTCGTCATCTGCAGCATCGTCCTCAATGAGGTCGTCCCCGGGTGCATCCTGGTCTTGAGTATGTTCGGGCAGGTTCTTGAAGGCGCGAGAGGAGATCACCGGTGTTTCAGTCGAAGTTGCCTTCTTGGTCTTGCGCGGAAGGAGGGGTGCGGTGCGTGCCACAGGGACGGGGAGCCTACCGAGGGGTGTAATCTGTGTTCATGTCAGCACATAAACTTCTGGGAGGGAGTGAGAGGGCATACCGAGGACACAAAGCTTGCATTAATGGGCTCCGCATCATCCTCACTCTCGGGACCACTATCGCCGCCATTATTGTCTAGTAAGAGGTCGTTAGAATAGAAGGGAAGCCGTACATGGACATACCCTCAAGCGGCGGCGCCGTAGCGCCGACCTTCTTTCGTAGCTTGAGGATCTTCTTGTTTGCGGCGGCAAGGCTTGCCTCGGCAGCCAGCAAATTTTCCTTGTCTGTAGAGGAACTAAGCAAGGAAGTATCAGTAGTAAATGCTCTCAAACCGGTGGTCGCCACCTTTGCTGAGGGTCTCCGGGCGTCGGGCTGGCGCGTACGCGACACCGTAATTTCGTTGGAGGATACATCGTCAGCGGAACGGCGTTTGGGCTTTGGTTTGGGTGGCGGCAGAGGGTCAGACTCAGACTCATCGTCAGAGGACGGGAGGGCTGCGCGAGCCATGGTGGTGGAGCGAAGAAGAGAGTCGAAACGATCAACCAACGTGTTTGCGCGTTACGTTTCGGTATCCATGCAATAATGAGGGTGGTTACGTGCGGGCGGCTACGGGCGGGCGTCGGGGCCGAGAAATCTTTGCAAATCTCAGTTAGCCGCGATCTCTGTTCGACACGACGAAATGCCCACCTTTGCTTGCCCATACTGCTCAGCTACTCGACCAACAGCACAAGGACTGCGATCACATATTGAGCAAACCAAAACCTGCCGAAAGAAAAGATACGAAGCATACTGTTGGAAGGTACAGTCACACAGAGGTTCGGCCAGAGCAGGATATATAAGCACGAGGTAGGTGGGGTACAAGTGCGATGGGGGAGCTAGTCTAGACGGTGATACGAGTCCAAAGGAATATATATAGGGAGATCGGGAGGCGCAGTAAAGTAGACGGAGAGGGGTAACGCCAGGACGACGCGTGACAGGCCCGCATTTCAACACATACGCTGTGCAGTCGGACGATGATAGTGATGATTCCAAGTCGGGGTCGGAAGAGAGCGATGTAGAGATGGCTCCCGCCGTGCTTGAACAACAAATTTTAGAAGATAGAGCCAGTGACGCTGACTCGGAGGAATACGCAGACCCCCCGCAGGTTGCCGACTCACCCATTGGTTCCCCAGCAGCCGCTGAGCCGAACGCAAATGCGCGCAAGCGCCCTCGAGCAACTGTTGAGGAGGTCGAGGACGAGGATGATCGATGGGTCCAGGATTTTCCGGAGGCGGGCAACGCTGGGGAGAAAAATCTGCATAGATTCTGCCATCAAGATCCTGCCCGGCATCGAACCGGGTTGTTTCGCAAAACGACTGAATCCGTTAAAGGCTTGTGGATGCATACCACATGCTACGGAGTCCTTGAGGTCTATAATAAATAATTCAATTTGGGACTCAATGCTGGGGAGAGAAATATTTGGGGTTCATGCTACGGAGTTTTATTCTCTAAGGATAGTCGGACTTTGAAGTCTGTAATATAATGTTAATGACGCTAAAGCAAGGATAAGTCGATTGCCAGTTAGGTGCGCTGCAATACGAACTTGGATTGAAACTCAGGAGTTAATATTCGGGAAGAAAACAGCTCTGACCTAATTTGAGAAGCCTGCGAGTTGGAACGTAGCTTTGCAGCAAAAAGAAAAGAAGAAAAAGGATCGCGGCCGACACTGTGTAGGACCCCGCCCGGATTCAAACCGGCTTCTCCGCTGAACCTTTGCACCGCAGCTTCAAGGGTAGCGAATGCATTCCGTATGCTACAGAGTCTTATATCCCTGAGCATAATCATAATTGAAATCTTCAATAAATTCCAATCAGTTATCCTGACGTCGAAACAAACCTAGAGTTACCGTCAACTCCGTTGAAGAAAAATGAATTGGCCTGACCGCAGCCTGTCAGAACTTCGAGACTCTGAGACCTACAAGCCCCACCAAAAAAATTAACGTGGGAATCGCTCCAAGACCCCGCCCGGATTCGAACCGGTTCTTCCGCTGAATCACTTTGTCCAACCATCTAAGGGAAGTGAATGCATACCACATGCTACGGGGTCCTGTCTCCCTGAGGATAATATCTCGAAAACCGACATGCCCGTTCGAAAGAAGGAGTCACCCTGCGCAATCAAATCACCTTGATCCTGATCCTCCTACGAGTCGCGCCGCGTCGTTCACCCTCTCAAAATTTAAATTAAGTCTTCTCGCAGAATTCATCTCCAACAGTGAGCTCCAACTACTACTCACAGTACTCAAGCTCGCGCCAACAAAAACCGTAAAGACTCTCCAAATTTCGAGTGATTGGGGTATGCACACTCCTCATCGAAAAAACACGACTAAAAAAAAATCGAATTCGGTTCGTCCCAAAGGGTATGCCATACTATGTATCGTACTTTGCTTTTGTCGCCAGGTTCAGGTATCAGGCATGCATTATTGTTCATCACCACCACGCCTTCAAAACAGCAAATCCACCCACCCCTACCACCACCCTCCACGTACGCGTCGATAGGGAAACCCACGCCTCAAACAACCACCCCCCAACCATGGCCAACCCCCCCACAACCGCCACCACCGCTACGCCCACCAACCCCGCAAACGCACCGCCCAACAGCGTCGGCGCGGCACCGCTCGGGGTACTCGTTCCCCTCCTTAGCGCCAGCGGAGGCGGAGGCGGAACCAGAGGTGCCGAAACCAGAGGCACCGGAACCAGACTTCGAGGCAGCGGCGGAGCCAGAACCGGAGGCGGAGATGTCTGCGGCGGAGTTGGAGGGAAGGAAGGGCGCGGTGGCGGTGGCGGAGCCGGTGGGGTGAGGGAGACTGCCAGGGGAAATAAAAAAGAGGGGAGGGTGGTTAGTGATGTTTAGGAAAGGAGGCGAGAGAGAGAAGAGATGGACGAAGGAAGGAAGAAAGGAAGGTTGAATCTGGATTTGGGAATTAGCGGATAGGGATTAATGATGCTGAGGCGGGAAAGGGAATCGACGCTGAGGACGCTTGAATAGCGACCTGAACATCGAGTGCGAACACCAATAGTGTGGACTGGGGTAAGGGTACGGTGTCAAGAATAAAAGGGCGGATGAAGGGAAAGAGTGGAAGTAACGACGGACGAAGGAGGAATTAGGGTGCGTGGCGAGAGGTGAGGATGGAACCAAACGCGAATAGATGCAAGCGAAGCGACGAAGGGAACAGAGGAGGGAGGGAGGGGTGTAGATGAATTAAAGTAGGTAGGCAGGCGGATAGGGAATGGATTAATGGACGCAACAGGGGGTGAGAATAGAGACGATGCCGAGTGCGAACGCGAAGACGGGTCCGTGAGGCATGGAGGAAGGTGGGATGGAAAGGGAAGCGGACGCGAACGCCGAGCGCGAACACGAATAGCATGTGCCATAAAGGGACGAATGAAAGCAAACGATGGGTGAATTCGGAGGTAGGGTGTGTGGTAAGAAGGGAGGTGGGAAGGGCACCGAACGCGAATGCGTATGCGGAGACGAGTGCGAAAGAGGTAGGGAGGAAGAACGCTCGACGAAGGCAGCGATGGGAAGGGAAACACGAACGTCGTGCGCGAAAGCGGCGCGCGCTCCGCGAGAAAAAGAAAAGAAACGGGGCGGGCAGGGAAACGACACGCACGGGGATCACAGTTGGCAGCCTGAGCAGCAAGGGCGGCGAAGCCTCAGCGCGCTTGCACTCGGCCACGAGACAGCTGCCGGCCTGGGCCTGGATTCCTGGAAGTTGGCGTCGGTGCCCACGCCGACGGTGGCGTTGGTGCTGCGAGAAAATTGACATTACATCGAAGAGAGGCTTGCGGGCGGAGGCGGCAGGCGGCGGCCTCGATGCAGCCGAGGGCGCAGGCTGGCGCAGGTGCTGAGGCCGATGGCGGCAGAGGCGGTGGTCGTAAAAGAAGAGTGACGTAAAAACGTAAGCCTCGTCATCACCATCGGCCGAACTCATCCTCTTCCCGTCTTAGCCACCCTCTCCTTTCTCTTCCTTCGAGTCTTTCCCTTCCCCGTCGCCGAACCGCACCAGCACCTACTCGACTTCCATACCCGCTCTTCCCCAGTCCGCTACTAGTACGCTCTAGTCACCCCGTCCCGCTGCCCTTTATCGCTCCCAACGCGCTCGTCCCCGCCCCGCAGTACCTCGACCGCCCGCTTCGACGCCCAAGAACGACACACACTTAATACCCGTCCCTACCCCTCGCCGTCACGTCATACCACTTCGCACCCCGCGCGCACCCGGAATTCCCGCCGCCGTCCTGCAAAAGTCACTGTCAGCGAACTTATCGCGCCCGTTTGCCCCTCGCCGACCTGCATCCTCCCGCCGCCTTTCCATCCCTACTAATTATAACACCCCTTTCACTGTCCTCCCCTCTCCTCGCCTTCTCCTCTCGTCTTCGTTCCCTTATACATTTCACATTTCACCCCGCATCCCTCTTCTCCATCCATCCCCGCACGACAACTCCGCGGCACCATGAGTCGACTCCGCCGTTCTCGGCAGGCGCTCACGCGGCCGCCTCAACTTATTCTCGTCGCGCTGCCTTGCCAGCCCGACGTTTGCCACACGCAGTCTGTTGTAATGTAATATCGTTCCAACAATACACTCGTGTGCATGCATAATCACCTGTGGCCCTGGGATCGTTGACGCGGACTCGGATGATATTGGATCTGGATGACGGCGGACTTGCATGCAAGGGTTTGTGTCAATGGGAGGGAATTCTGCGTGAGGTCCACGGTGGGTCAAGTCGTGGATTGATTCAATTCAACTTCCGCTTACTTCGCGCGTGGATCCCACCCTCGGTCAATTAAAGTCACTTACGGGGATCTGGGGTGAAGGTAAGTAAAATAAGACTGAACCGACTGGGAAAATGCAACTCACGTCGAGGTTAGCCGCTTGAACCCAACCCAACGCAGAAAGATTGAACGCTGGGTATAAAATTAAGGTCAGTAAGTACACAGTCTAAGCTGAATGACGTGAAATTGAACGGAATCCGTACCTCGGACGGGCCCGCGCCGGCTCGAATGCTGGTTGGAATTGCGGCACGCAGAACTAACAAGTTAGGGATCGAGGGATCGGGTGAAGCCTCACGATGCAGTGAGTGTTACTATTAAATTGAGCCACAGATATAGGTTGAAGTAAGTTGAACTGAAGCAAAGAAGTCAGCGCAAACTCGCCAATGTGAGTGCTCGAACCTTACCATTAATTACCGGCAACTTGGACCTCATTAAGCCACACACCATTCAACGACGAATCAAACTTACTGCAAGCATACAATGGGAACTACAAATTGCGAGGTGCGAGCAAGTTTTTGTAGCGTCTGTCTACGAGAGACTAAATGGGAACGGAATTCGAGGGAGGGAGGGCGAAACGCATGCTCGCTGAGATGCCCGATTGTAAATTCTGCTCGAGGAATTAGTGCGTGTATGGTCACCATCGAATGAGCCCATGGGGCCAGGTAAGTGGTACTTAGACCTAGACATCGAAGGTCATTTGAAAATATATTATACAACACCTCGAGTCAAACCAAACCGGCGTGGGTCGTTGGGCAAGCCATTGGGTCAGTGGTGCGCGTAGGCCAGTGAGGAACGCACGACGCCGAACACGCGTTGGGATCATGTCGAGTCCGAGTCCCAGCACTATAGCAGGGTGATTGAACAAATGCATATGCAGGTGGTGCTTGATCACATACCAGTATCCTAGTATACATACCATCGGCCCAAAGTTGAGTTATCGGGGCAAATACTGTACTATTATGACCAAAGGTTCACGCCATGTCACCCGTCACCTCAAAGGTTCCCTGGGATCAAGGTTCATTGATCGGCAATCACCAGAAATTCCCATAAATGGACGGACGGCAGCCTCCGGCAAGTGCCGGCCGAGAACTTTTGACAGTTTTCGCCAAGAGGTGAGCGATCATTCCCGATCAAACACAGACCTCTTTGACAAGCCCCCCAAAAAAGGAAATGATGTGACCGATTTGTGACGTATCTCCGGCGTATACCCATACCTAGAGGCTCAGACATTCGTTTAAACGATGATCGGCGCTGGCTACCCCCCCATTTGGGGGGGCCAAAATCCTGATTCTGTTTTTTTCGGAATTTATTTAGCCTAGAGTCGCCTCCAAACCATAAAATGATGCCATATCCTCGCCAATTTTTGGGTAAGAAAAAAATAAATTTCAGATTCGGATTCAGGGCGAAAAACTGGTCCAGAAAAGAGGTTGATGTACTTTTCAATTTTTTCGCTCACCTCTTGGTTTTCGCCCCTATTTCACGCCAAAAATCGAAATGTCACCGTCACCCATGCCGAATTGGTTCAGTTCACGACCCCCCGTCACCCGTCACCTGAACCATTGGTCGTAATAGTACAGTAACCTCGAGCACATGCCCGGCTTCTAATAACACCTGCTTGAAGCGATGGGACGACGTTGAATGAGGTTGAATTTAGCTTGAACGAAGGTCAGTCAGTTCGAAAATGATTCATAAAATTGGCGGGCATGCCCGCATTCCAACGGTCCGAGTTCAAACGGCCAGGGTACTAGGAAGGTATTAAATGACCCGAACCACTGGTACATTGTATGAAGAATCGAGCGGAAACATTGCTGATAAAATCAAAGGCGGGCGTACCTGGGCTAGGCCAGCCCGCCGGGAACATAATACCCAGTCTTGAAGTCCACTTCATGCAAGGCCATCGCGGCGTTCGATTAACCGTGAATCTTAAGAATGAATCACCCAACGAAGCACGTCGAAATCTGACCGGGCGTAGCGTTGAAGGTTGATTAATGCTTCAAAATGCGAAGGTTAGTTGGACATTCATGTCAAGCCAAAAAATTCGAACCGTACTTACGACGTGTGCCCGACCCAAAGTACAGTCGAACCCGACTCGAACCTATTAGCCAACCAAGGAGAAATGAGACTAGACACACCATGGGACTGTAACGATGCCTCAAGCCGAAATACGGTGATAAACTTGAGGCCCGAGTCGCCCGAGATGCACCCGCTTTCCCCCCGTTCGTTACCCTCCAGTCCCCCGTCCCTGCTGCCCTTTGTCACTCTCAGCGCGCTCATCCCAGTACCTCAACTCTAACCACGCCCGATAGCACTTGGATATGTACAGTCAGCACCTGTCCCTGCCTCTCGGCGCGAATAAGGAAAGATACGGGAAATCCATCCATTTCATCTGCAGAAAAAGAATGCGGTCCGGCCAGACCCTCCTCAAGAGGTGGGTGATATCTGGATCAGCCAATAAGTTCCCACGACCCCCCCCCCCCCCCCCCCAGAAAAGGGAATTCTCATCACTTGTCATCAATCACAGCGAGCTTTTATTCCACGAGAGTTCAAGTGCATGTTTTTGGTTGCGGAATTCTTGCCATACCTCCTTAAACACGACCCTCGAAGACCCAAGACTTTTTATGCTCTGAGGAATTCTGAAAAGTCAGCGCAAAAGTGACGGCCGTCACCACTTGATCGCATCATCTAAATGATCTAATTCAAAGATCCAGAGATCACCCACCTCTTGCTCCTGCGTGATGTAGTTACGAAAGTTTCAGCAAACCTTGTTGGGCCATCATTATTGATGGGAAATCGGGCATTGGATCAATCTGTAACTAGATATTCCTCATGCACATTATGCTACAGGAATCATGCCCATAAAATATTTTTGAGGAATATCTTCAACTTTGACGAAGGGCTTGACCCAATTCATGCTGCATATTGTTGTAGACAGGTTTTCGCCAGAATAGGCAATACACGTGACGTTCGTCCAGGGTGGACAGCGACTACCTTATCTTCTGGGGTCTTGGGGTAAGCAGACCATCTTATTTGATGACCTGGCCCACCATCCTCGCAGCATGGGTAGTAAGCTCATTGAGCTGCAAAAATGCCCTTTATAAACCATTTTAAACCATTTAGATACTATTTAAGTTTAGTAACCTCGTGCCAATAGAGCCAAAGCCTCTATTTGTGCACGCTCTCGGGCTTTTGCTTTTGTTGATGCTACTCCCTTCCCAAATTCAAAGCCATTCACTACAAATGATTAGTTTTAACACAATTTGTGAAGAGAATGAGATTACTGGACACTACGGATGACCACTGGCGGTGATTCGTGGGGCCGGTATAGGTGTCACGATACTGCATGGAATTACTGCCAACTACACGGTTCAATTCCGGCGGCTGGAAGAGGGTGTGATCTGAATATGTCCACTATTGAGCACATAAAACATACCACATATGCAGGTGTCGTATCGGAAGTAAAAAGCACATAATTTAGGGGTTTCGGGGGTCCATGATGGGTGGCGCTCCGAGATGCTGTAGATTTATCTACGGGACTTTCGTTACAATTGTACAGCAGAGCGAACATAAAAACCCACCACCATCAGCACCACCACTATCAACTCCCCGTCTTCCCAGTGTGCGCCTTGTTTCATCTGTTCGGCCTATTGTAGCCTTATTGTCTAGCAATGATCTGCCAGCGACGTTATTATCCTCACGGCAACCTGCATCATGATCGGAGAACCGGGATGGGGTTTCCGTCGGCGGGCTTTGGTCTAGATATTTCATTCTCCGTGTGCTATCAAATAGCACAACCGACCCCACGAATAGATCGGCTGGCGCGTATGGGAGTGAGATAGTCTTCACATCGTCATTTGTTGTATCGGTTTTTTTGAACAATATCTCGTTCTCAGTGCAAGGGGAAGAGAGGATGAGGAAGGGACTTGTGCCTTCATAGACCTCTATATCAGTAGTTAGTAGTATAATCATGGATTCGAAGGCTTTCGCACCTTCGAAAGTTTCTTCGTAAGTAAACAAAATCTATTCGTCAAAAACGGAAGATGGAACGGATCACTCGGGGACGCACCATCCCCCAGAATTTGACGCCCGATTTCAGTAATAGATTGCACAGGGGGCCAGTTGTGACAACGAAATTTAGAGGTGGATGCTTCGTCCCAGTCTTTGGCAGACCGGATTGTTTTGGCGGCAATGGGAGGTTTGACAAGGCAATTGATGAGTTCATAAACTGATGGGCGTAGGCCAGGATCGTGTCGCCAGCAGGCTAGAAGGAGGCTCCAAAAGCTAGGATCATAGTCCGAGGCTTCTGGGACAGAAGGTCGAGCACCGTCTATTACCTTGAGAATGACCCCTACTTCGTTGCGCACTTCCGAGAATGGGACTTTCCCAGTCATTATCTGAGAAATTTGAGTAAGGGAATATGTGGAAGATGGATAGATAACAATACGGGCACACCTCGTAATAAACACAGCCCAGTGCATAAATGTCGGATCCGTAATGGTTTGGATTATCCTGCATCACTTCGGGTGCCTGATATCGCACGGTACCCCCTTGGATCTTAGTTGTCGAATGAGGAAAATTGAGGCTTGCAACCTCCGAGATGCTTGATAGGCCGAAGTCTGCAATGCATGCCCGACCCAAAGGTGTAATAAGGATGTTCGTCTGCAAAAGTCATGGGGAGGTTCGGTGATGGACAGCACACAACATACTGGTTTGAGATCCCCGTGGATAATGCTTTCCATGTGGAGGTATTTTAGACCGTTGGCTATATCTAACATCTGACACATTGAAATCAGCATCGGGGAAAAGAGATCAACGGGCCCTCACAAGAGCAAGACGGTCATGATCGGGTGATACATCTCTTAGGAAGTCCATAATGTGACCATTCTCCATCCATGGTGACACAAGGCAAAGTCGTTTCTCAAGGAAATACAGACCAAAGAACGGCAGCAGGTTTGGATGAGACAGTTGGCGCCATACGACGGCTTCGTGGCCATATGCCTGAAGAGCTACGGATGAACCCGGGTTCAGTCCCAATTGATACCACGTACCTTGCGTGCGGCTTCCACATCCGAGTCTCGGAAGAGTCGCATCATTTTCACCGCCACAGTTTGCTTGCCCACCGAGCATTGGTAAATATCCCCAAATCCGCCAGCTGCCACTTGTTTACCGATTTTCATCGCCCCCGGAAGTGTGAAACATCGAGGGTAGAGTCCAGATGCTCGAGTAAGTCTGATCAAGGCTTTTGAGAGCAGAGGCCTCGACTCGATCGACGAGTCCAGGAGCTAATGAGTCACCGGACTCATGAATGAGCTCCCTAAAATGGAAAGTAGCCTATCCGGACTTACGTCTTGAACAAGATCCAGTAGTTGTTGGGCCATAGACCCACGGCAGGCCAGAAAATCTTTATAAGTGGTCGGGTCACGAAAGATGAGGAGCATCTGTCCCAAGATTCGGGAATGGTCTTGAGTCATTTTATCGAATATTTCGTGAGCAATAGTCTGGGTCAATTTATGCGTTCTCTGATACTGCAAACACAATCATCAAAGCCAGCAGAAAAATCATTGAGGTGTATATGTACCTGAACTGAATCCTCGCGAAGAAAATCGCACAGTATGTCCACAGTCGGGCGGAAATTCGCCAGGGCCTCTACAGTGCCCCATTCGTACCACGTCTTCACTAGCGTCTCGAATTTATGCAGGGGGCTGGAATCAGGGTCGATGCATATCCAAACCAGGAACCTTTCATGACATTTACCTTCCTGACCGCCGCTCCAGAGTTGCGCGTGTATACGTGATCAGATTCTAGTGCGTCGGTATCAGATTTGCCCTGCGATATCAGAATATCACACACGATGGGCATGGCTGCGGAAGCGGTAAGTGCATAGGACGGGAGAGTGGCCATCTCTTGCAGCGTGCGATGTGGGGTGTTTAGGGCAAGAGGATGGAGGCAGATGGAGCTGTCACGGTGGACGCTCGAAGCTGTATGCACAGCTTTAACAGCACGTTTCCAAAAAGAGTATGCCATAACTCTAAGACTTTTATAAGATTCCACGGAACGTACTATGGCCTCTGGGTGGGGATCGAACCACGAAAAGTCATTCCAAGGGCCGGAATTTACCGAGAATAGCCCCGTGCGCAAGACCGCCCGCCGCGCTGTCACATTCCCGCCGCAAGCTAAGCACGCGTCTGCGCTTGAGATTGCTAGGCGCGTTCCAGCTCTGGCGTACATATCAGACCACGGACGTCGACATTGGCAAGCGCCATCGCAGAGGTATCCGAGCGTAACTTCCCCGTGTTCGAATTCGACATGCGCCATGACCGCTCGGAAGAAGGAGTGCGGCCCGCCGATCCGCGTCCCCTTCGGTGCACCAGACCAAATCACATCACGTTGATCCTGATCCTCCAACGCCCGATGGCTCGCGAGCCCGCCCGAAGTCGCGTCACGTCGCGTCGTTCCACGTCTTCCGGCTCTCAAAATTTGGATTAAATCCTCTCACAACCACACGAACCGGGATGCACAACGAAGAGAGTGCATTTGGGAACCCGAAACTCCAAATCTCCAAACCTCCATGATCTCCAATCACTCCATCGGCAAGTGCGGCACCCAAGTCGGACTTTGATCTCCCTGATTGACGGCCCCGCCAAACATGTGAACCTCTCTTCACGACCTCCTTGATTGATAACTCACTTTTTTGTCTATTCTACTTAGATCATAGCCATTCCCTCTCGCGCTTGGGCCAACTTATCTTGACCACTAAAGAGTTCTGAAGGCGAGCAAGGCCGCGATGCCGGGAATTGATACTCCTTTCACCCACTCGTACTTATGTGCGCCCTGACACATACTTGGTGTTCTAATGTTCCCATGGTGTCTCTCGCCCTGCAAAGCCTCGCTCAGCTTTCACCGTGCAAAATTTCAACGCCGGTTGGTTGACTTCGGGTGTTTCCGCTGTTGAGTAAATTCAGGCAATGATCTTGCCCTTTACAGTCGACGGGGCGCACGTATGCGACGAGGGGTAGGCCAGTTCAGGGGCTCTCAATGCTGTGCCGACGATGCCGCTGGTCTCACTGATCCGCATCACTTTTTCACTGCACAGCTTACTCCGCGGTGTCCCCGGGGAGGTTTGGAGGTTTGGAGTTTCCAGCTCCCAAACTTTGTGAACGAAGAAGAGTTCGAAGTTCGTCAAACGCCAAAAACACGACAACTCAACTAAAAAGGTTCGAACTCGGTTCGTCCCAAAGGGTATGCTATGCTATGTATCGTACTTCGCTTTCGTCCTTTCGTCGCCAGGTTCAGCTATCAGGTATACAGTAATTTTTCATCGCGCCCCACGCCTTCACAACAGCAAATCCACCCACCCCTACCACCACCCTCCACGTACACGTCGATAAGGAATTTCCACCCCTCAAACAACCACCCCCCCAGCTAACCCCCCCACAACCGCCACCACCGCCGCGCCCACCAACCGCGCGAACGCACCACCCAATAACGCTGGTGCCGCGCCACTGGGCGCGCTTGTCGCGCTCGTAGAGTCGTACCGTTAGCGCCGGCGGAGGCAGAACCAGAGGCGGCGGCAGCGGACCCGGACCTATAGACCGAAGTTACGAGTGTCATTACGCGCATACTCAATAACACCCGTGAAGCAATGGAACGACGTTGAGTGAGGCATTTCTGGGTTGAAGACTTGAACGAAGGAATGTCAGTTCATAAATTTGGCGGCATACTTGCATTCAAACGGTCCATCCGGGGTCAGACGGCCGGGTACCAGGCAGGCATCAAATGACTTGAACCACTGGCATATTGAAGAATTGAGCGGAAACATCGCTGATAAAATCGAAGGCGGACGTACCTGGCATCGGCTCGGCCCACCAAGGACGTATATCGAGTCTTGAAGTCCACTTCATGCAAGGCCATTGTGGTATTCAACTAACCTGAGGCGTGAATCTGAAGACAAGTCAATGAATGACTCGACGAGGCACTTCGAAAACTGACCGGGCGTAGTGTTAAAGCTGATTAATGCTTCAAAATGCGAAGGTTAGTCGGACATTCATTCAATAATCAAGCAAGCCAAGAGAAAATCGAACCGTACTTGCATCGTGCCCGACCCAAAGTAAAGTTGAACCGATCATCTACTGGCCGAGGAGCAATTAGACTAGCCACACCATGAGACCGTAACGACGATAAACTCGAGGCCCAAGTCACCCGAGATTCCCGACAAGCCCGAGGTCAAGATCCACTCGCAGAATTACCAGTCGATCTCGATCAAAATTGGTTTGGCTGTGTAACAAGTCTTGTGTTGGTTGAGTGTATTATTCATCCACGAGAATTACACTGATAGCGGGCCATTACACTGTTAGCGGGTCACTACGATGTTAAGCTATCAAGCTACACTCATCGCTGCGATCAACGGCGCCCGTTGCCCCTCGCTCGCTGTTTCGGGGTTGAATTGATGCGCCAACAAATTTCCTTATGGGGTGAAAATCAATCATTTCACACTGGCTTTCGTCCTCAGGCGGCGATAGTCTCCCCGTCCCGAAGGCCTGGGTATAGGGCGGCGTGTGGTTAAAAAAAAGGTGGGGTTATAGGTCCGAGAATATTGGGTGAGTGGGTGGGAGTGAAGTCAACAGATTAGACTGAGGTGTGGGGTGCAACGTGATAAGCCAACGAATTGATAGAGTTAGAATCGAAGTGTTGGGAAAATAATTCATGCTTACCTGCTCTCGGCCCAGATGCCCGAGGATGCCCTTGAGGCGGGATGAAAGTCCAATCTGAGGTGTGAAGGGTCCGAGATGGGGGGTATGAAGGTGGACTGGTCATTCTCGACTGGATGAGAAGTCCCAGCAACATTGCCGCAACGTCATCCACCAAGATGTCAAGCATTTGGGTTAGGTCAGTGGTGAGATGTTGAGAAGGCAAAGTATCTATGTCATGTAGGCTAGATGCATTCTAAAAATGGTGTTACACATTACCCGGCACCCTTGGAATGTTCCCACCTCAATTCTGCCAGTGATGAACCGGGTCACTGTCGGTAATAGGGTGTTTCATGAATCATACTTGAGGTTCTGACTCCAGCTCGAGGCCAAGCTTCAGCCTCAACTCTGCCTCAACTTGCCCCAAGTTAAGACTCAAGTTGGAGGCCTGTTCGGAAACACCTGGGTCAGACATTCTGCCTCAACGTCAGAGGTGAGGCAGAGATCAGATGCGTATCCAGACCGGCTTGATGGAGGCCCAAACCCGAAGTTGGGGCACCGACTTGGGGCAGAGATTGGAGGAGAAGTTAGATCCCAAGGGTTTGTGCCACGCACAATTTACTCCGATTACGTGCCCCAACTTGTGCCCCAACTTCCGACAAGTTGGTAGACTCGTGACCAGTCTGCATACGGCAAAAGAAAGGGTGAGGTTGTTTGCCGTAGGCAGACTGGTACAACTCGGACTTAATCAAAGGGCTGTGCCCGGAGTTTGAAAAGATTTCCCCGAAGCTGGATTTTGCTCAAATCTGGGGTTCTATCAGAACTTTTTTGAAAATCGGTAATTTAGAACCTTTAAACTTGAGTTCTGTCTCTTCAGAATAATATTTTATGGCGCAAAGGCTGAGCTGTGAAAAAGTTGATTTTGGCGGGGAATTGATGGCTGAACACAGCCACCTGATCGGCAGCCTCGGCTCCCGCCAAAAATTCAAACTCCGGGCGCAGCCCTTTGGCGTGGCCCCAGTTGTACCAGTCTGCCTACGGCAAATAATCTCATCATTTTCCTTTGCCGTAACGCAGACTGGTAACGAGTCTAACAAGTTGGAGTCCGAGTTGAGCAAGAGTTGAACCCCACATCACATCTCTTATCACACACGCGCAAAACTCCGGCTTCACCGTGCCGAGCCTGGCCGTCGAGATGCTACTTCGGCATGACTCCACAGCTTTATTTTCAGAATTTAACAGCCTTTACAGCTGTTAGACTTCTTTTGATCTTGAACCGAAGTGGTGGGGCGCGGCGCTCTTGTTTTAGTTATGAAAGACCGTGACCCTACCAGAAGCATCGGAGATTAGAGATTGTGTCACGGTACTGTCGGTTGCTGGACGTCGGGCAGACATCGGGCGCTGACAGTTGTCAGGACCAATTATGGTGTTGTTGGACCTCTGTGCCTCCATTTGAGAATAAGGGTGAGAGTCCTATTGGCAGACACAGGAAAATTCCCACAGCGCGTGTGAATGAGATTATAAGAATCAGGACCTGGTCACCTGATAAGCTATTTAAGTGAAAGAAGTTAAGTTCCTTCCTTCCCTAGCACCCTGTTGTCCTGTTTCGCAAGGACTTTTCCGTGTTTTTGACAACAACCATCCTAACCCTAGGCTTACTACCTGGTTGCAGCGGGCAGTTCACAACTCGATCAGGACCTCCTAATGGATTCCACACCGCCGGACTACGGCATCTCCATAGTCTCAGGTTACTACGGCCCCGGCGCCGTCTTGGGATGGTGGTTCCTAACTATTGCCACCACTCTCAATCTCATATACGGCGACACCTCTCCCAGTCACTCCAATTCTCCAGATACCTCTTCCAGTCATTCCAATTCTCGAAAGCCGCCATCCATTTGGAATCTTTTCAACCTTGACCCCAACATTCTCGCCATCACAGGGTATCCTTTCATTGCATCAGTGGATCTGCTGGCCAACATGCACCCCTACGGCACGAATCCAAACAATCCTGCCCTCTTTCGCGCTCCTTTCTTGCTCATAATAGAAAGCAAACTAATCTTGTTTGTTATTCTGATTGCGCTGGCAGTTCGGCAGGAGGAGCATCGCCTGGTCGACGTGGTATTCGTATTCACTTTCTTGGCCTACTTTGCTACGGTCCACTATGCCTTGATACTGGCATGCATTGAGAAGCTGCACCTCTTTGCAGTCAACTCGCTCTTCCCCTGGGTAGTGTACAGCTGGAAGGATGGGGCAAGTCAAGTCTCGGTGTGCCAGACCAACATTGACACCTACCTTAAACACCGGATGCACCCTAACTGGGAGGAAGGTGTATCAAACAAAGACAACGAGGCAGATGACTACGAGACATCGGAGGCGCTCCTGAGAACCTGTAGTGCCTTCATCATTGTTGCCCTGGTCGGGCTGTTTAGCGCCAACAGACGTGATTTGGTGAAGGAGCTAGGATGGCCGGATATAAGGAATCCGGCGCTGCAGGTTCTCCTGGTAGTCTGCTGCTATGCAATTTTCATGGTGGTCTCTCCACGCCAGTGGGGTGGGTTCATACCAGAGAGCGGAGCATCACTTTATGATCTGGACCAGGCAGCGGCATTTGCGGTGGGAGGGGTGGTACCGCTGGTGCTGAGTGTCAAGCCATTGTTGAAGCAGGTGTTGGCGCGGTATAGGAATCGGGGTGCTCGGGGAGCCGAGACTGTAGTTTGATAGCAATCATTTGAGATTACTATAGACTATGTCAACTAATATTTTGTAGTGCAAACATTTGCTCCTTGGTGCTGTCATTCTGCCCCATCAGTTTAAATTCAGGGCATCTGGATGGGACCTCATTTTAATCCAGTTGAACTGAGGCTTAGTTTAATCTCTGCAACAGAGTCTTGCATCTCTGAGGATAATCATACTTGAAGTCTGTGTCAGGGGAACCCCCTCCGGCTCTGGTTCCAGTTCCGGTCCTCCGGGATTCTGGAGCCGCTCGCTGCTTTCCGGAGTAGTTGAGCCTACTCCGCCCACTCCCGTGACCCCCGCTGGCACTCCGCCTGCGACCAGGCTCGAGACCTCTGCCGCCACCTCCGATCCAGCGGATCACTCGGACCTGTGAAGTGTGTGCCTCTGTACAGTTGTTATTTATACCCACAGCTTAGCGTGGGAATCCTCAGAGTTTCTTCTCTTTGGATTCCCCTTGCTAGGTGCATCACAGCTTCTTGTATTTCTGGTGTACTATATTCATATACTTTGGATTCCCCTCGCTAGGACTCTTGTTCTCGGGCCTCGAGGTTGCCTTTACAGTCTGCAATAAAATCCTACATATTAGTTATCCTGCAGCTGCATATACATCAAAACAAACTGAGAGTTACCGTCAACTCCGTCAAAGAAAAATGAATTGGTTTGACTACAGCCGGCCAGAACTTCGAAACTTTGAGACCTACAAGCCCCCACCAAAAAAAAAACTCGTGTGGGCAGCTTGCAAGACCCCGCCCGGATTCGAACCAGGCTCTTCCGCTGAATCACGATGAAACGGGTGCTCGGGGAACAGACCAGAATGCTAAACTAATGCTAAAACTGACAAGCAAGATGCTTTGCTGCTTAAGCCAAATCCGTGGATAAGGCCTTCACAACTAACAACTACTAACCAAAACTAACACCAAAACACCCCTTTCAAGGTCTATCGCCGACGAGTAAAGATGCTTGTCCAAGATTACACGAATGTACTTCCAAGGACGAGGACCAAGTACCGAGATGGCTTAAGTAGTCTTTTTATGAATTGCGCTGGTTAAGCGTGAAAACACCGTTTGTTCGCCTTGTCAAGTGCAGAACCAATGTCCTGAACGCCTGAGTTGACTTGTAGATATTGCAGCTTCTCAGCTTCGATTGCGATTCTCTTTAGATAACCAGTTCGGACAGAGTCCCACTTCGTGCACAATACATCCTGTGTTCTCTCGCCGTTTAACTTTGTCTGGAACCCGTTGTATAGTATCACTTTGTCTGGTAACCACAATTCCGTAACTCGGTCTGTTTGGTTTAAGGGTTTCGCAAATCAATGCCAGTCAACTTGTTATATTCGAGCTACTCCGTGGAGGTAGTCTTAGCGAAACAAGCCCTAGTCTCCCTTGGTGCGCGGGCGCTGGTAGCTGCCAGCTCTCTTGGGGGAGATTTTGTGCTGTCCTACTAAACTATGGCTCCCTTATATACTTTTCCTACATACTAGTTACATACGCGCTACTATCATGCGGCAGTTATTATCCGAGCTTTAGTCGGTCCATTACAGTCATTCTATTCAGTCGGAAAGCTATCCGACTCCTTTGTTGCATTTAAAAGCGGACCAAGGTTTCACTTGGTGCCTAAGTCGATCGATCACTTAGTAAGTCGTTTTTGTACCACCTCGCACTCGAGGTGGCCGTTTATCCCTTAAGCAAGGATCCCTTGGTTGAACTCAGCCAATTAATAGCTCTCTGTAGACACCAACATGTTTGTGGTTGTGAACATGTAGTTCACATCATCAATAGCAATCTTGTTTTAGAAGGTATTGATCGGTTCCTTGGCAGGCCGGCCAAGTCGGACATCCGGCACAGTGCTTAACCGACATTGAGTTAAGGACTGCGGCAGATCATGTGATCAGGCGTATCGCGTTAAAGCGAACAAACAAAACACAACATTTCGAGAAGTCGGCTTAAGGTAGGTTCTCCCTTTAGCCCAATATTAGACAGAGTGGATATGTACTAATCCCTTGATCAATTAGACCCTGTGGTGGCTTCTGAACCATTATCCAGCCATGCCTAAGTCATGCCCGACGTCAAACTCCTTAAGCAGTATGTGAATATTCTGCTTAAGCGGGTCGCGCACGAACTGTGATTACCACAGTAAGTCTTTTAACTGACCGTGCAGGATGACACGTTAGTCCTTGTTTAGGCTATGTGCGTGCGTTAAATTGGTAAAACGACGCGATTTCTGCGTGTTCCAATAGACGGCTTATCAACGATAAATGGCAGTGGACGCATACCACATGCTACGGAGTCCTGTCTCTCTGAGAATAGTATCTCGAAAACCAATCGAAAACCGACATGAGCGTTCGGAAGAAGGAGTCACCCTGCGCAATCAAATCACCTTGATCCTGATCCTCCAACGTTCGCGAATTTACCCGAAGACGCGTCGTGTCTCGCTCTCAAAATTTAATAATCAATCATCCTCACGCTCAAAATTCATCTCCACCCATGAGCTCAACTACGCACGGTACTCAAGCTTGATAAGTGTCACCCGCCGCACGAACCGGGATGGACAACGAAGAAGAGTTCGAACTCATCAAACGCCAAAAAACACAACACAAGGAACTAAAAAGGTTCGAATTCGGTTCGTCCCAATGGGTATGCTATGCTATGTATCGTACTTTGCTTTCGTGCTTTTGTCGCCAGGTTCAGGTCCAGGTATACACTAATTTTCTCCCTCATCTCCTCCTTCAAATTTCATCGCACCGCCCCCTTTCCCACTCACAACAGCAAATCCACCCACCCCCACACCCTCTACGTACGCGTCCATAAGGAATTTCCACCCCTCAAACAACCACCCCGCCAACCATGGCCAACCCCCCCCCCACAACCGCCACCACCGCCGCGCCCACCAACCCCGCGAATGCACCATCCAACAGCGCTCGGTGCGCTCGTTCCACTCGTACCGTTGGCGGCGGCGGAGGCGGAACCAGAGGCAGCGGAACCAGACTTCGAGGCAGCGGCGGAGCCAGAGCCGGAGGCGGAGATGTCTGCGGCGCTGTTGGAGGGGAGGAAGGGCGCGGTGGCGGTGGCGGAGGGGAGGAAGCGTGCGGTGGCGGTGGCGGAGCCGGTGACGGTGAGGGAGACTACGAGGAAAGAGGGGAGGGTGGTTAGTGAGATGTTGAGGAGAGGAGACGAGAGGAGAGGAGAGGAGATGGGCGAAGGACAAGGAATTGAATGTAAATTAGCGGATGGGGATTAATGATGTCAAGGCGGAAAGGGAGCACGCGTGAATAGCGGGCCTGAACGCGAAGAGGCACGACGTGGGAGGGATGTCAACATCGAGCGCAAACACGAATAGTGTGTGCGAATTGGGCAAGAGTACGATGTGAGAATAAAAGGGTGGATGGAAGGGAAAGAATGAAAGTAACGATGGAAGGAAGAATTAGGAGATAGGGTGTGTGGCGAGAGGTGAACCAAACGCGAATGCACACGCGGGGACGGGCGCGTAAGGGAAGCGAGGCGACGAAGGGAACGGAAGAAAGGAGGGAGGGAGGTGTAGATGAATTAAAGCAGGGACAGGAACGAGAATATTAAGGATGGACGCGGGTGAATTACGAGGTAGGGCAGGCGGATCGGGATTAATGGGTGTAAATCATGATGTGGATGGAGATTAATGGACATAAAGGGGAGTGGGACGCCGACGCGGAGGGGCGTTTGTGAAGGGCGTCTGTGAACGCGAACACGAGTGGCGTGTTGGAATTCGCGCCAAAGTGCGCGAATAAGAGGGAACGAATGAAAGTATGGACCACGGGTGGGTTAGAACGACGGAGGTAGGGTGAATGAGGAGGTAGAGAAGGCGGATAGGGATTACAGTAATGCGAGAACACAAAAATTAGTTCAAAGCGCAGAGTGCCGAGCGCGAAGGCGAAGGATGGGAGCGCCGAGCGCGAACACGAATAGCGGGTGTGATTCCGAAGATGAAAAGCAGCCGAGGACGCGTCGTGAAGGAAAGGCGATCCACGAATGAGGATACGCACAGGGATCACAGTTAGCAAACTGAGCAGCAAGGGCGGCCTGAGCCTCGGCGGGCTTGTACTCAGCCTCGAGACAGCTGTCGGCCGGCCTGGCTTGGAACTTGAAGTGGGCGTCGGTCCTGCGAGAAAATTGACATTACATCGAAGAGGCTTGCAGGCGGAGGCGGCAGGCGGCGGCCTCGATGCACCCGAGGGCGCAGGCTGGCGCAGGTGATGAGGCCGGTGGCGGCAGAGGCGGTGGTCGTGGAAGAAGAGTGACGTAAAAACGTAAGCCTCGTCATCACCATCGGCCGAACTCATCCTCTTCCTCTCAACATCCATCGACTCACTCTTAGCCACCCTCTCCTTTCTCTTCCTTCGAGTCTTTCCCTTCCCCTTCGCCGAACCGCGCAAGTACCCAACTCCCGTACTCGTTTTTCCCCCAGTCTGCTGCCCCCGTTCCCGAATGTGCAAAGTCCGTGCGAGCTGGAACATCGCTCTGTAGCAACAAGAACCACGAGGAAGACAATAGAACCCCGCCCGGATTCGAACCGGGTTTACCCGCTGGACTCCTCTTACAAGCGAAGGTTTGTGGAGGCATACCATATGCTAGTTTGTTCTCTGGGATAATTGGAGGTGAGATCTGCAGTGAAATCCGTCGGTGCTATGATTGGAATTTGGGACTCAACGCCGGGGAGGGAAATATTTTGGGTTCATGCCACGGAGTCCTATTCTGAGACTTGAGGATAAAATTGCTAAAGACCATTCCGGGGCTCCCCAAAGTCACAGTTCCCTCAAATCATCACCAAGTTGGCTCAGGATCCACGCCGCCCATCGATTTCAAAATTGTGCTGTTTCTCTCACTGGCACAATACCTCAAAACTTCCAAGTCCCACACAAATGGGACTGCAAGAAATTCAAAGCCTCAAACCTCAAGATTCTCGAGGACCGTCCGCAAGAAGCTCAAAGCCTCAAACCTCGAATTCTCAAAGCCCGATAATCCTCAAGGAAATCAACACTGTCCTGATTTGCGAGATTATACAAGACACACAACATGCTACCAAGTCTATGCCGACTATGTATCTACACAACATAGACCTGGTGGGTTCTAGGGTGTCTATGAAACAAAAACCGCCCCGCCCACCCTTGCATATAGAGGACCCCTTGCTATGATGTCTCCTATGTCTCTCATGGTCTTCGTTGGGCTATAAAACGATTCCGGATTTTCCTGATGCACTCCCAGACTCGTTGTTCGAGTTTGAAGGGTGAATTAACGGCAGTCTATGCTATCTTAACTACGATTTGAATAAGGACGAAGTAAATATGGCCGATTCCGCTACAAGCCATTTAAACTGCTGCCGCCGTCCGAAGTGCCGGTCGTTGACCAGGCAGGGCCTCCAGGAATATATTGGCCCGCTCCGCCACCTGAATATCCCTCTTCTCAGTCCCTTTGAATAGGTTGATCAACCCACCGGCGGCCGAGGCGGCCAGTAGGTGCTTCGCATCGGCGGGATTAAAGGGCTGGCGTTTGGGATCTTCGGCATGGTGGGCAACGGCCATGACCACGATGTAAATTGTGAGGAGCGCCACGATGGTACCCGGAACCAGGCCCAACAAGGTGAGTACGTTTCCATGATTCCAGCCCATCGTCTGGGCAGACAACGTTCCGTGAACGGGAGTGGTTAGGTCCAAAGGCGGTCCGTCTGGGAAGGTGGAGTTCCTTCCGGAGACACAGGCGCGGAAAACCTATCCTTGAAGATCAATGGGATAATGTGCATATTTTGCGACCTCTTACGGATCCGCTGTATTCTGCAACTCCGGTAAGGCATATTTCCTGCAAATCATGAGCGCAAGAACTTATCGCAATACCGAATACCCACCATGAACGCCAGCGCGATATCAGCGTCGGCGTAATTCCCTGTCCATTGATGAACCAAAGTGCTGAGCTCATCACCCACAATGTTGGTCACGGACGTTTGCGACAAGCCCATCATATTGTATATCATCGTCACAGCGGAAATTCCAGCGGGCCCTCCTCCCTCTAGGATGGCTTCCTCATAATTTGGGCTGACACTGACCATCGTCCCATCCGAGTATGCGGTGACATTTACGACCAGTGGAGTGATGGTGCACACCGCGGACATTGTGGCGTACATTCCGGCGGATTGGAAAATGAGTTCTACCAAACATAAGCATCTTGAACCCGAAGCTCGTGCCGTGTTGCGACCACGTACTGTAACTGTCTCCCGATGTGCAGGCAACCATTAACATGTAGTTTTGGGAGCCGGGGGGGGCGGTATATGCAACACTAGCATTATGTAGATCATAGGCTGCAAAATAGTTTCACCCATAAACGTGAACACGAACGCAGACAACCTACGATCTGTCTCACAGGTTAAAGTCAACCGAGTCCAGGTTACGTTGCCCAAGTTATACCCACTGTTCCATTCTCTGACTGTGTCGCTCTGTAGATACATTGAAGGCGTAGTGTTGGCATTTAGTTGTTCGGGCTGACAGCTAACGTTGGCGGTAAACCCTGAGTTTAAGCAGGATTTATTATTGTGAATTTGGGTATTGATTTCAACCTCACCTTGCCGATGCAGTGTGTAGTTGTAGGAAAGACCATCCGGGATGCTCCCAGTCACATTTATGGTTGAGGGGATGATTGGAATATCGGGAAACCAGGTACTAGAGTTGAGATCACCTAGGCCCGTTGGTAGGATGCCCGCTGAAGAAACTTGAGTGCAGTTCGTCTGGTTGAATATGGTTCCGTACCACTCGAACCATAAAACAGTTGGTCCATCAGGCTATAAGTCGTCGAGGAGTGATTGAAATCTTCATTGGCCCTCGCATATCCGCTTTCTGTTCGCCCGACAGCAAATGAACGAAGGAGAGCTGCGGGTGATGTGAGTCGGGGTGGAATCGTTACGATAAACTGCCCACTGCTGTCAACTACACAAGGTCTGAGGGTATCGATATCCATTTTCCCGAGTTGTGGATTGGTGAGGTCCAGCTCGTGGCCAGTCAATGGGGTGTCAACTAGGATCGCTTGAGGAGTGAGCAACGAAGCCCAGCTAAGGATGTTCATATTAGCAGCGTGCCGCACCCAGACTGAAGCATGTCGAACCCCGAGGTTTGCACACCGGTGAGCAAGAAGATCACAATAGACATCGTGCTCCACCTCCGCTTTCGCGGATCCAGAATCAAACCCCTGGATGCGATTTTGATGGTTGAAAGAAAACTTCCCAGAGACATCCCGTCTCCATGCATGTGGAGGGCGATCGAATGCCGAATGCCGAATGAAAATAACCTCGGCGGATATCAGTCTACAATATTGACTGTTCTTTAGTAAACTCACAATGACGATGTAGCGGCCAAAATAGTGGATATTTGCGTGAAGCAAAAGGTCGCTGTGTGAGGGTGTTTCTGAACCCACGCGACCGCCTCCAGCCGCAAAAGAATGGGTCCTTTCGTCCGTACAATGGCGAAGAAGCTCCACATTGCCAGTTGTAATAAGATTTGGCCAGCGATGACGATGCCGGGCCAGCCTGTGAGCTTCCAGAGGAATGCTCGGAGGTTGAATCTTCCGCCATTTCTGTCCGTTAGATGGAAGGAGGTTGATGAGTAAGACTCAAACTCGCCTTCCTCGGGGACGCGGAGCTTGGGCATGGAAAGGCTTTTCATAGTCGTTGAGAGTTGGTTCCGAAACTGAGCCTGGATAGCCTAGAAAAGGGACGGAATGCTCCGAAGTCTCTCCGAGCATTAGAGACAAGTGAAACAAGAAGGGGACACGAGAAAAATGTAGACCTACCTCATTATGTATGTTTTCTGGGCGCTTATTTCGGCGCTAATTCATCCTCCGAGTCAACGTACGTTGTAGATAGGCGATAACTTTTTTTGGCACCCTGTTTAGGACTTACCGGATGCTGATTTCTCGATCACTTCCTTGGTTGGGGCAGAAATAACGTGTTCGGGCATTGGTCGGTTGCCAGTGGGTAGCTCCAACTTCTGCTCAGGTCAGAATAGAAGAGGCCGTAATAATTCCATCATGATAGACCTGTAACATCGCTATATGTACAAGACCGTGCACAAGGGGGTAAAGTTCTGTGAAAAGAGGAACCGGACTCACATTTTCAAGTTAAGGTAAGTACGCTGAACTACTTACCCTACCTCGTAAGCACACCCACGTCAGCATTACATCCCCATAAGGAGTTAATCACGTGCTGAGCATTCCAAAAAGAAAAAAAGCCAATTCGTCCATTGCTTGTTATCCCCGACACCACATCCAGGCAACACATTATCTGCTATGTTGAGTTCATGGGTTTATCATGTTCAGCTTCATATTTTGTTCCTGGTACCTTACTTATACTTCAGTTGTTCTAATTATCTCTCTAGTTAGTTATATTGGTTCCTGACGACGTTTGTATATTACCTAGTAGTTCTCAAATAGATCCCCTACATGTTTGCCAGGGTCGTCTGCTATTCTCGAGTAAAGGCCGTAGCTACCTTTATTTCAATAATACATTGTGCAAAATATCATTTAGGAAGGTAGGGGCAAACTTACACACTCTTTAGAAGGAATTAGCAAAATGTCATAAATCCAGTCAGTCTACTCAATGCATGTGTGTTGAAATTTGACTCACCGCCAAGTTCCGACACCGTGGCAAAAGCAATCTTGTCGACTGCACATGATACAACACCGAGAACTTTGAGACCTAAGTCTGTGGCCAAAAAAAGTTGGGGTAGAGTTGGACAAGTGTAAGACCCCGCCCGGAGTCGAACCAGGCTCTTCCGCTGAATCGAGTTTCTTGAAGCAGTCGAGTGCAACGGACACATACCATATGCTACGGGGTTTGAAGCGTATTGAAAGGACATTTATGATTTGATGGATTGCTATCGCTTAGGCGGGCTTCCCAAGGGGGGTCAAGTCTGGGGTAATCTGAATCAGGTCCTGACTTGATGTAGTTTTACTCACTGAAGCTGAATATCACTATTCCGAAGCTTGAATGTAAGTCGTCGCAGAGTTTGAGGTCAAAACATTATTCCTATATCGGGCCTGATAAGAGATTTGATGCGTCCAAATCCAGTAATTTATCATGTGATGACCCAAATGGTCTAGACTTTGGTCAAAGTCTTTTCCTTCCACAACTCCCTTTTTTTATGGTTTACCCCTCGGGATACATCCCGACAACCTCCAGGAAGACCTCTAGCGCAAAAAATCTGCAAAAATGGATGTTTTAGTGCTAATATAAGCCACTTTCCCACAGGGGGGAGGGGGGGTAAGGCCAAAATGCCTGAAAAAAAAAGTTGTAGGTGATATCCTTTTTTCTAATCTTTGACTCCCCTTGGGGCTTCCCCTCAACGAGGGCTACCACAAGGCTGCATAAGCGCGCTAACTCCCAGTCACATTCAGTGTACTTGAGTTGGTTCTGCTCAGAGGTGGCCAGAGCTCTTCGCATACGGTGCGGCTGCAGCTTTGTTTCAACACCTTGAAGTTGTGTGAAAGAACAAAAAATATGTCGGCCTTCACATAAGACCCCGCCCGGATTCGAACCAGGCTCTTCCGCTGACTCGAACTTCTTCAAGCAATCAAGGGCAGCAGACACATACCATATGCTACGGAGTCCTATTCTCTGAGGATAATAGTCTGCACTTGAGAGAGATGAATAAATTCAGTACTTCAGCATACGTGACCTGGTTCTGCTCAGAGGTGGCCAGAGCTCTTCGCATACAGTGCGGCTGTAGCTTGTTTCAACGCGAGTTGTGTGGAAGAACAAAAAAAAAAAATCAGACCTCGCCAAGACCCTGCCCGGATTCGAACCAGGCTCTTCCGCTGAATCGATTTTCTTGACGCAATCAAGGGGAGCGGATGCAGACCATATGCTACGGAGTCCTGTCTCTCTGAGGATGATTAGATTTGAGGTCCACAATAAATTCTGTCAGTACCATGATTGAAATTTGGGACTCACCGGCAGGTTCCAACACCGCGGCCGGGGAGAGAAATATTTTGGGTTCACCGATACCGTATGCTACGGACTCATACTATTTTCTGAGGAGAGAAATCCGTGGCGGTTGGAAAGTACTGCATGCAGCAAAACGGGTCACGAAGACTTTGAAAGACCCCGCCCGGTTCGAACCGGGCTCGTCCGCTGAATCGACATTCCTGAGCAATCAAGGGCGGCGGAAGCATACCATATGCTACGGAGTCTGTTCTCTGAGGATATCTGGGCTTGAAGTCTGCCACTAAATTAAGATAAACCCAGTCAGTGCTACTGCATATGGATTAGAATTTACCGTGCAAGAAGAAAAAAAATCTTGTTCCCTGCGCGTGATACCACAGCGAGAACTTTGAGATCTATATAACTCCGTGGCGGAGAAAAAGAGTGTGCGGTTAGTGGACACAGGTAGGACCCTGCCCGGAATCGAACCAGGCTCTTCCGCTCGATCCTTCTGCTCAAGCGATTAAGAGTAGCGGAGGCATACCATATGCTTCGGGTCTTGTTCCCTAAGGATAGTTAGACATGAAGATGGAACCAATCAGTCGATTGTGTCATGATCACGCTCGGATCACGACTCGGCATCACGGATCCGCTCTCAGCATCACGGATCCACTCGGTACCCACGAACGGCGAACGCGGATCAAATCGGCAAGGTCGGCACCAACGATTTCAAATCCCGATCGGGTTATTCAAACTAGGAGGTTTCGATTGGCATCGAAACCCCCTCTATGCCGAATAACTGTCGCATTAACCCTGCGCAGTGTTAGTTACTAGGGAACAATGATCACCAGGTATTTATTAGTTACTATATAACCAGTAGTAGAATCTATACACTGTACAACTGTTGAGGTATCGACACGGGATTTAAAGTCCTAGTCGGGACGTTTGCCGAAGCCAACATCAGGCCGACCCAGGGTCCTCGCTGACAGATTGCCAGTGAGGTGCCTTGCAATGCGAACCTGCTCCACACGGATTGGAACTTGAAAGTTGATATTCGGGAGGACAACGGCTCTAACTTAACTTGAGAAGTCCGTGTGAGTTGGAACGTAGCTCTGCATGCAGCAAAAAAAAAAAGCGAAAAAAAATGATCATAAATATTTTGAATAGTATCTCACCAAGACCCCGCCCGGAGTCGAACCGGGCTCTTCCGCTAAATCATTTGGCTGCAGCACCCTGATCAAGGGTAGCGGACGCATACCATATGCTATGGAGAGGATAGTCGGACTTGAGCGTCTGCTATGACGTAGAATAAATTCAATTCCGTCAGTGCTACGATCGAAATTTGGGACTCAAACGCCGAGGAGAGAGATATTTTGGGTTCATGCTACGGAATCCTATTCTCTGAGGACAGTTGGACTCGAAGATAAAATCAATCAGTTGATTGCCAGTGAGGTGCGCTGCGATGCGAACCTGGATTGAAACTCGAGAGAGTCGATATCGGGAAGACAATAGCTCTAATTTGAGAAGTCCGTGCGAGCTGGAACGTAGCTCTGCATGCGGCAAAAAAAGAAAAAAAGGAAAAATAGTATTGCCCGTCAAGACCCCCCCCCGGATTCGAACCGGGCTCTTCCGCTGAAGATTTTCCACTGCAGTCCCAAGGGTAGCGGAGGCATTCCAAATGCCACAGGGTGTTGGTTCCTACATCCTGCGCTGGGCTACGAATAACGAAGCCTGCGCTGCGCCAAAAGTACGTACGCGCCTTGTGATTAAAGCAACTTTGCAAGTACTGCGCCGCCGACGGCTGAGTGATTGCTAGCCGTGTTCCAACTCGGGCGCACATACATAGATGATAGCAGGTCTCCCCCTGACGCAACCTGACGTTGCGCGCAGGAATGAGTAGTAGTGTATGGGTAGTAGTGTATCGAAATTTGACTCACCGCCAAGTTCCAACGCCATGGCAAAGAAAAAAAGCAAAGTTGTCGCCTGCACCTGATATAACACCGAGGATTGCGAGACCTAACTCTGCGAGAGAAAAAGCTGTGTAGCTTTACCCTCAAGACCCTGCCCGGATTCGAACCGGGATGTTCGGCTGAATCGTCTGGCGATAGCCGAAGAGCAGCGGACGCATACCATATGCTACGAAGTCTTGTTCTCCGGGGATCATCGGAAGTGAGGTCTGCTATGAAATAGAAATGAACCCAATTGAAAGATGAGACTCAGTGCCAACGGCGCGGAAGAAAGTAACTGGTTTTGGGTCACGCCGCGCATGGTAGATACAACCCGAACTTCGAGACCTACCTCTGTGGCCCCCCACCCCCCCCCCCCCCAAAAAAAAAAAACAAAAAAAGAAAGGAAAAAAAAGGATCCAGTTCGACGCCCAAGAGCCGTCCGGAATCGCGCATTAATATTGTTCGACCGTCTAAGGGAAGCGAATGTATACCACATGCGACGGGGTCTTGCTCCCTGCGAGGCTAAGAACACAGAAAAAAAGGGCGCGCAAGAGACAGGCATGGGGATCACAGTTGGGAGAGTGAGCAGCGAGGGCGGCTGCCGGCCTGGGCCTGGAATTTGAAGGTGGCGTTCACATCGAAGAGAGGCTTGCAGGCGGAGGCGGCAGGCGGCGGCAGAGGCGGTGGTCGTGGAAGAAGAGTGACGTAAAAACGTAAGCGCTGCATCGTCATCCCGACGGCGACGGCGACCATCGGCCGAACTCATCCTCTCCCTCTTATGCGCATCCACCGACTCATTCTTAGCCACCCTCTCCTTGCTCTTCCTTCAAGTCTTTCTCTTCCCCGTCGCCGAACCGCGCCAGCAGCCACTCGACTCCCGTACCCGCTTTTCCCCAGTTCGCTCCGCTCTAGCCCCCCGTCCCGCTGCCCTTTGTCGCTCTCAATGCGCTCGTCCCCGCCCGCAGTACCTCGACTCTAACTAAGCCCGCTTCGACGCCCAAGAACGACACACAGTTAATACCCGTCCCTACCCTCGCCGCTCATACCTCTTCGCACCCCGCCCGCACCCGGAATTACCGCCGTCCTGGAAAAGTCACGTACAACGTATGGTCAGCGATAGGATGCGGAAAAAGAGGTCCCAGGTGCGTACCCTAGGCAATAACAGCTCGCGCGTACTGACCCCGTTCCCGCCGTTGTTGCGCCCGCCGGCTGGCCTTCCTGCAGCCTTGGCCGACCAGCGGCCCCGCTCTCGTGCTCTCCGCCGCCTTGCCATCCCGCTAATTATAACATCCTCCTCTCCACTTTCCTGCCCACGCCTTCCCCTCGTCTTCGTTCCCTATACATTTTTCCTCCGCGCGCCCCTCATCTCCATCCATCCCGTACGACAACTCCGCCCGGCGCGCACCACGAGTCCGTACTGCTTGCCCACCGTTGTCGGCAAGCGCGCGGAGATCGCGCCAACTCGTTCTCGTCGCGCTGCCTTCCCGGTCCGACGTTCGCCACACGCGGTCTGTTGTAGTCGAATAGCGTTACAACAAGCAATATAATTGTTTGCATGCAGCTGTGGGATCGTTAACGCGGACTCGGATGATATTGGATTTGCATTCAAGTTGATTCCAAGGGCTTGTGCGAATGGGAGGAAAGTCGTGCGGTCTGCGTCTGTGTGGAAAAGACCAGGTCAAGTCGTGGATGATTGAATTCAAATTTCCTGCTTGCTTACTTGCGCGTAGATTCCGCCCTCGCGAGTAAAGTCACGTATAGAGATCTGGAGTGGGTAAGTAAGATAAAGACTAGCCGATAATTTGAATGCAACTCACCAACACTCAATAGGTTAATCAGCCGCTAGCGCTTGAACCAACCCGTAGCGCCGCCGACTCGGAGTATTGAACGAAAAGCCTGGGTGAACGAAATGAAGGTCACTAAGTACGTAGCTGAATGGCATGAAATTGAAATTGAATGCGTACCTGGGGCGAATAGGTCCGCGCCGGCTCGAATGTCGTTGTGAATGGGGTTGAAGTTGCGGCGCACGCTCCAGAACTAGCAAGTTGGGGATCCAGGTCAGGAACGTGAACGAAACCGAGTGAGGACTCACGGTGATGCAGTTGCCACAGGTAGGCTGACGTCGAACTGAATCTGAAAGACAAAGAAATCAACGCGGGACTCGCCAATGTGAGTAGTATACTCGAACCGGTCATTGATTACCGTCAGCTCGAACGAATCCTTTAACAAGCCACACTACGGCTGATTAAGCTAATCTTACTTCAGGCCACCATACGCATATGATGGGAACTCGAGGGAGGGCGGACGAGATGCCCGAGATGCCCGATGCCCGATTGGAAACTCTGCTGGGAATTAGTGGATGGGGGTACGTACCTGGTCATCATCGCCTGCTCGCCATCGAATAAACGCCATGGGGTCTTCAGTCGTACTTAGACCTGAACATCGAAGGTCATTGAGAATATGTATATTACATTACTGTACGACCCTGTATGGAAGCAACGGCTCGAGGACCGTGACACACCCGTTGCCTTTTTTTCAGGCAACACACCCCACCGTGAGCGTGACGGTTGCTCAAAGAAGCAACGAAAAATAAATTTGAGGGGCATCTGTGTAGGTATCATTTGAGTGTTATGCAAGTTTGTACACTTGAATGCTGTCGGGGCACTAACATTCTTGGTTTCCCACTCATTTTAGGTACTTGCGAGGCCATAGGGATTTTTTTCACTTTTTGTCTTGCTGTGTCACGATAAATTCAAGGCAACGAGCCTCATCGTGACCGTGACCCCGCCAAATACAAGCAACGCAACGGGGCTTCCGTTACCGTGACCGTTGCTTCCATACAGGGTCGTACAGTACTTACAGATGCAATCAACACCTCGAGTCAAACCAAACCGGCGTCCGTCGTTCGGTTGGCTTCGAGTCCGATGAGCGGTTGAGTATTGAGCATCCATACCATCGGCCCAAAGCATACCTACGGCAAACAACCTCACCCTTTATTTTGCCGTAGTGCAGACTGGTTACGAGTCTAACCGGCTTGATGGAGGCCCAAAACCGAAGTTGGGGCACCGACTTGGCGCAGAAATTGGAGGAGGAGGTAGATGTCAAGTCTTGCTGCCACTCACAATTTCAGGTCCAACTCCGATTTTGTGCCCCAACTTGTGCCCCAACCTGTGCCTCGACTTCCGACAAGTTGGAGTCGGAGTTAAGGCAAGAGTTGAGCCCCAGATTTTAATTATTAGAAGCATCGGAGATTGGAGATTGTATACTGTCGGTTGCTGGTCGGGCGGACATCGGGCACTGTCAGGCCCAGTTATGGCGTTGTTAGACCTCTGTGCCTCCATTTGAGAATAAGGATGAGAGTCCTATCGGTAGACACAGGAAAACTCCCACAGCGTGTGTGAAAAAAATCACTACCAATCAGGACCTCATAAGCTATTTAAGTGAAATAAGTTTGGACCGTTTGGTTCCCTCCTTCCCAAGCACCCTGTTCTTCTGTTTCGCAAAGCCTCTGGTGTATTTTTTGAGAACAACCATCCTAACCCTAGGCCTACTACCTGTTTGCAGCGGGCAGTTCACTGTTGGAATTCCGAGTCCATCGCTCTCTATCATCCAGGCAACACATTATCTGCTATGTTGAGTCCCTGGGTTTATCATGTTCAACTTTGCATTTTGTCCCTGGTACCTTACTTATACTTTAGTTGTTCTAATTCTCTCTCTAGTTAGTTATATTGGTTCCTGACGACGTTTGTATATTACCTAGTAGTTCTCAAATGGATCCCCTGCACGTTTGCGAGGGTCTTCTGGTATTCCCGAGTAAAGGCTGTGACTACCTTTATTTCAACAGTCACAACTCGATCGTGACCTCCTAATGGATTCCACACCACCAGACTACGGCATCTCCAGAGTCTCAGGTTACTACGGCCCCGGCGCCGTCTTGGGATGGTGGCTCCTAACTATTCCGACCACTCTCAATCTCATATGTGGTGACACCTCTCCCAGTCACTCCAATTCTCCAAATGGACGACAGAATTCTCCAAAGCCGTCGTCCATTTGGAACCTCTTCAACCTCGACCCCAGCATCCTCGCCATTACAGGATATCCTTTCATCGCATCACTCGATCTGCTGGCCAACATGCGCCCCTACGGCACAAATCCAAACAACCCGGCCCTCTTTTGTGCTCCTTTCTTGCTCATATTAGAAGGCAAACTCATCCTGTTTGTAATTCTGATTGTGCTGGGAGTTCGGAAGGGGGAGTACTGCCTGGTCAACGGGGTGTTTGTATTCACTTTCTTGGCCTACTTTGCTACGGTCCACTATGCCTTGGTCCGGGCATGCATCGAGAAGCTGGACCTCTTTGGAATCGACGACGCACTCTTCCCCTTGGCACCGTACAGCCGGAAGAGTGGTGCAAGTCAAATCTCGGTGTGTCAGACCAACATTGACACCTACCTTAAACACCGGATGTACCCCAACGGGGAGGAAGGCGTGTTGAACAAAGACAACAAGGCAGATGACGACGAGACATTGGCGCCACCCCTGATAATATTGAGTCTCTACATCATCGTCTGCCTGGTCGCGGTGTTCAGGGCTACCAGGGGCAATTTTGTGAAGAAGCTAGGATGGTGGGATGCAGGGAATCTGGTGCTGCAGGTTCTCCTGGCAGTCTGCTGCTATGCAGTGTTGATGGTGCTCACAAAGCAGGTTGCTGACTTGCTCATTTTGGCGGTTGGGTTCCTGGTGGCACCAATTATCTCTCCACACCAGTGGGGTGGGTTCATACCGGACAGCGGAGCATCGTTTTATGATCTGGACCAGATAGCGGCATTTGTGGTTGGAGGGGTGGTGCCACTGGTGCTGAGTTTCAAGCTACTGGTGTTGGCGTAGTATAGGAATCGGGGTGCTCGGGCAGTCGAGACTGGAGTTTGATAGCAATCATTTTAGATTACTGTGGACTATTTTAACTAATATTTTGTAGTGCGAACATTTGCTCCTTGGTGCTGTCATCCCGCCCCGTCAGTTGAAATTCAGAGTATCTGGATGGGACCCATTTCAATCCAGTTTGAACTGAGGCTCAGTTTAATCTATGCTACGGAGTCTTATTCTCTAAGGAATTTGGACTTGAAGTCTGCGATATAATAATAATGCCAAAGCAAGGGTGAGTCAATATCGATGAGGTCTCCTGCACTGCGACCTTGCTCCACATGAATTGAAACTCGGGAGCCGATATTTTGCCAAAGCGAATGGCAACTTTAATTCAAGAAGTCAGCTTTCTGTGGCAGAATACAAAATGTGTGAGTAAACTCCTAAGACCCTGCCCGGATTCGAACCGGATTCTTTCGCTGGATTATTTGACTTGAACAACATGAGATCAAGGGTAGCGGAGGCATCCCAAGTGCCACAGGGTTTTGGTTCTGACATCCTGCGCTTGAGCACCGAATAATGAAGCCTGCACTGCGCCAAAGTAAGTACGTGGCTTGCAATTGAAGCAGGTACCCGCGCCGCCGACGGGTTGAATGAGATTTGACTCATCGCCAAGTCCCAACGCCGCGGTAAAAGAAAAAAAGAAGGAATCTTGTCGTCTGCGCAGAATACAACATCGAGGACTTCATATTTAGTTCGATGCTCAAGACCCCGCCCGGAATCGAACCGGTTCTTCCGCTTGATGCTTTTGCTCAAGCACCTAAGGGCAGCAAATGCATACCACATGCTACGGGGTCTTGTTCCCAGCGAGGCTAAGGTTGCAAGATAAGGACCACGGCGAAACAGAGTTGGAATGTAAGCACCTTGCAAGTGAGGAAGACCCGATGTTGTAAATTTTGAACCGCATTGAAAGGGATCGCTATTGCTCGGGCTTGGACTTGACGAGAGCTACATAAGTACACTCACTCTCAGCGTGCTTGAGCTGGTTCTGCTCAGAGGTGGTCAGATCTCTTCACATACGGTGGGCCTGTAGCTTGTCTCAACACGAGTTATGAAAGAACAAAAAACAAAAAAAAAGTCCCTAAACTCTGCAAGCCCCCGCCCGGATTGGGCTCTTCCGCTGATTGTTTTTGCTCACCACTAAAGGCAGCGGACGCGTACCATACGCTACGGAGTCATGTCATCTGAGGATAATTGGAGGTGTGCTCTGCAATAAGATAAAATAAATCAGTCGATTTGCGCTGCAATGCGAACCTGGATTGAACCTCGAGAGTCAATATTCAACGAAGGCGCGGGAAGACAACAGCTCTAACTTCATTTGAGAAGTCTGTGAAGAATCCGCAAGACCCCGCCCGGAATCGAACCGGGCTCTTCCGCTGAAGCTTTTCCACTGCAGTCCCAAGGGTAGCGGAGGCATTCCAAATGCCACAGGGTGTTGGTTCCTACATCCTGCGCTGGGCTACGAATAACGAAGCCTGCGCTGCGCCAAAAGTACGTACGCGCCTTGTGATTAAAGCAACTTTGCAAGTACTGCGCCGCCGACGGCTGAGTGATTGCTAGCCGTGTTCCAGCTCTGGCGCACATACATAGATGATAGCAGGTCTCCCCCTGACGCAACCTGACGTTGAGCGCTGCGCGCAGGAATGAGTAGTAGTGTATGGGTAGTAGTGTATTGAATTTTGACTCACCGCCAAGTTCCAACGCTATGGCAAAGAAAAAAAGCAAAGTTGTCGCCTGCACCTGATATAACACCGAGAACTGCGAGACCTAACTCTGCGAGAGAAAAAGCTGTGTGGCTTTACCCTCAAGACCCTGCCCGGATTCGAACCGGGATGTTCGGCTGAATCGTCTGGCGATAGCCGAAGAGCAGCGGACGCATACCATATGCTACGGAGTCTTGTTTCTGGGATCATCGGCGGTGAGGTCTGCAATGAAATAGAAATGAACCCAATTGAAAGATGAGACTCAGTGCCAACGGCGGGGAAGAAAGTAACTGGTTTTGGGTCATGCCGCGCATGGTAGATACAACCCGAAATTCGAGACCTATCTCTGTGGCCCCCCACCCCCCCCCAAAAAAAAAACAAAAAAACAAAAAACAAAAAAAAACAAAAAAAAAGGATCCAGTTCGACGCCCAAGAGCCATCCGGAATCGCACATTAATATTGTTCGATCATCTAAGGGAAGCGAATACATACCACATCCGACGGGGTCTTGCTCCCTGCGAGGCTAAGACACAGAAAAAAAGGGCGGGCAAGAGACAGGCATGGGGATCACAGTTGGCAGAGTGAGCAGCGAGGGCGGCTGCCGGCATCAGGAAAACCTCCCTTTGCCAATTGCGTGGAAAATGTTCAGAATTTTCAAGAATCTGCCAAACATCCAAGATGCCGATAAATGTGAGCAAATGTTGGCATTTTCCCACAGTTTTGAAACATTGCTGCTCAAGTTGCTTGGAAGGGCCCGATAACACTCTTCCTCAATGGGTAGCATATGTGAATCTGCCACCACTCTTTGGAATACTGAGTTGAGTTGATCATCCAATCTTTTACTTATGCTTTCGACTTCAAATCTTCTCCAAGTCGTTCAAACTCCGCCTAAACCCGATCAAGGCCAAACATCAAACCAAATGCTGATCGGACGCACAATTTCGACATCGGATATTTATGCGATGTACAAAAGGTTTTGGCACCCACTTTTTTGCCGACGTTCTCTCTTCCCTTCCCCCACCTCCTCGCTTTTAGATTTCATCCCTTGCTATCCTTTATGGCGGCAGGAAAGAAGTCAACGCTTCCGGCCCTTCACTGGACAAGGACACGGCGTGGTTTGAGTCCCCGGGGAGGTTCGTCACATTGTCTTAGTTACTCTGGCCACATACTGACCTGCGCTCTGTGTTTTCTACGTCACCCTGCCGCCGTCGCCCCAGGCAATTCATTACTCCAGGTGTGTTGTCTTCATTCCGTCTTTTTCAAGTTGTTTACCTCATTCTTCCTTGCAGCGCCCTGACTCCTTTACTGAATACTCCACTGTTTGTCTACACCACCCTCACCACAAGCTGACCTACACATAGTGCTCTGTTGAGGGGCTCTTCAAGTTTAAAACAAAATCCCACTTTATATCTAACAGTGCCGCCGCGGAAGTAACTGGTCTGTGTTCTATTCATCTTGTCCCTTCAGTTCCTTGTTTAATTGTGTCTTGCAGCTCCCTTGAATGTACATTGTAATTTACCGCCTTCCTTAATTCCACAGAGGTGAGTCTAATTCTTTTCTTGAACCTCCAACGCATGTTTGATCCTCTTCGATAGGCCGTTTCTTGAGAGGAGCCGTTCATCAGTTGTGGTCACCGTCAGTAGCGTGTGCTGACTATAACAATAGAACTACTAGTATGTAAAGATAATACTATGTACTCCCCACGTAGTCGAGCCATGCAATAAATATATTTCAAAGTGACCCCTTGCACACTGTTTTCCGCCGTTTTCCGTTCATTTTATATGACTGCAATGGTCTGAAATCAGCGTAAAATCAACACAAGTGCGGACATTATTCACCAAATGGCGAGAAATTCTACAGAATTTTAGGGGACCGATCCATTCTGCCATTTTCCCACAATATGACATTTTCATCAAATTCCAACAAAATGTTCAGAAATACTGGGAATTTGAGGGATTTTCGGCCAAATGGCAAAGGAAGGTTTTCCTGATGGGCCTGGGCCTGGGCCTGGAACTTGAAATTGGCGTCGGTGCTGCGAGACAATTGTCAATACATCGAAGAGAGGCTTGCAGGCGGCGGCAGAGGCGGTGGTCGTGGAAGAGTGACGTAAAAACGTAAGCGCTGCATCGTCATCCCGACGGCGAGGGCGTCCGAGTCCTCTTCCTCTACCGACTCATTCTTAGCCACCCTTTCCTTTCTCTTCCTTCAAGTCTTTCTCTTCCCCGTCGTCGAACTACGCCAGCAGCCACTCGACTCCCGTACCCGCTTTTCCCCAGTCCGCTCCGCTCTAGCCCCCCGTCCCGCTGCCCTTTGTCGCTCTCAATGCGCTCGTCCCCGCCCGCAGTACCTCGACCCTGACCACGCCCGCTAGTACAAAGTACTTCGGTAGCTGTCTCTGTCTCTCGCCGCTCATACCTCTTCACATCCCGGAATTGCCCCCACCGTCCTGGAAAAGTCATGTGCAAGGTATCGCCAGCGAAGGATGCACAAAAATAGGTCCAGGTGCGCACCCTAGGCAATCTCACTCACGCGTATGATACTGACCACCTTTCCGCCCTTGTCACGCCCGTCTGCCCCTACCCCGCTGTCGTGCTCGCCCCTGCCCGCTCCGCGCGCGCCTGCTGCATCCTCCCGCCGCCTTTCCATCCCTGCTAATTATAACGCCCTCCTCACCACCTTCCTACCCTCGTCTTCGTTCCCCTATACATTCCTCCCCGTGTCCCTCATCTCCATCCCCGGCCGGCGCGGCACCACGAATCGAGTCCTGTACTCCTTGCCCGCCGCTCTCGGCAACCGCGCACGCGGCCGACTCGTTCTCATTGCGCTGCCTTCCCGCCCCGACGAGACTCCGCCGTGTTGTAGTCGAAATATCGTTACAACAAACAATACAATTGTTTGCATGCAGCTGTGGGATCGTTAACACCGAGTGTGGATGATGAGCGCGGACTTGCTTGTGAGGGCTTGCTTGAGTGCTTGTGCGGGAGGGAAATTCTGCGTGCGGTCTGGATCCGCGTCTGCGTTGAAAAAGACCAAGTAAGTCAAGTCATGGATTGAATTGAATTCACTACTCACTTCCGCGTAGATCCTGCCCTGGCGAGTAAAATCAAGTACGGAGGGAGATCTGGGAAAGGTCTGTAAAATAAAGATTAGCCGATAATTTGGACGCAACTCACGAGGTTAGCCGCTTGAACCCAACCCAACCCAGAGAGATTGAACCCAACCCAGATCGCTGAGTGCGAATGAAAAGCCTGGGTGAACGAAACGAAGGTCAGTACATGAAATTGAATGGAATGGAATGCGTATGTAGGGACGAAGTGGGTGAAGACTCACGATGCAGTGAGTATTCACAGTTTCATGTGAGTATTCGAACCACTATTAATTACCGTCAACTTAAACGTCCTTTATTAGTAACACCATAGAACACTTCAACGACGAAGTAAAGCCAACATACGATGGGAACGGAACTCGAGGGAGGGAGGGAGGGCGGAACGCATTGCTCCCCGAGATATCGATATCGATGCCCGATGCCCGATTGGAAACTCTGCTCCAGAAATTAAATTAGTGGATCTATGGATGGGATGGGATGGGATGGGATGGGTGCGACGTACCATCGAATGAGTGCCATGGCCATGGGGCCAGATGAGTTGTCTTGAGTTGTACTATATACACCTGGACACCGAAGGTCACTGAAAATATATCGAGTCAAACCGGCGTGGGTTGTTTGGCCAGTCGACTGGGCGGTCGAGTATTGTATCCAGATGGTCAATGGTCAGAGGCGTGTAGGTCAGTGAGCGGAACGCAGGAGGCCGAACATGCGTTGGGATCATGGTGAGTCCGAGTACTTTAGGAGATATATATATATGTAGATTATGGGTCATTGAACGAACAAATGCAGATGGTGCGTATTCACATCAGCAAACCCTGATTTTTTCGGCACTACAGGACACTACATAGTGCTACATAGTGCTACATAGTGATCTGTAGTGACCTGTAGTGCTGTAGTGAAGGTCCATGTCTCTGGAGTGCTACAGAGTACTACATAGCACCCATAGAGGAATCAGGGTTTGCTGATGCAGCAGTAAAATCATCCCCGGCTTCGAACGAGCATAATAACACCCCGTTGAAGCGATGGACAACGTTGAATGAGGTTGAAGGCTTGGGACGAAGGAAGGTCAGCTCGAAAATGATTCACACCAATTGGGGGCATACCTGCAAACTAGGGGTTGCTGCTTCTGCAGCTTCTTCTCCCTCTCCACACCAGGATTATTTTATGCCTCGCAAAATCACAACATCTTTGAGAGTTCATATTAAGTGTGCCCTTTTACTCCTCTCCGGGACTAAATCATTATGGTGCTGATGAATTCCATTAGCATGCTCGACGCCACTGCCAGCGGCTATGGTACACAGTAAAGAAAGTAAACTAACTATTTCTAGAGCTACGCAGGCGGCAGCGGTGGGATGTTGTCTTCCGCACCTTGTTCCACCAAGAAATTTAAAATGTCCAAGTGACCCTCGTTGAGGGCGATGCGGACGCAAGGGGTGCCGTCAATTTCTGGGGTTACACTGAGCAGATAGGAATTCGGAGGTTATAGATTCAGACATACGCCTCGCATTGATGTTGGCTCCCTTTTGAACCAAGAACTTCACAACCTCCAAATGACCCTCTTCAGAGGCCATGAGAAGGCTGGTGTCTCCGTCCTTGGCTGGAATGCAGGTGAGCACACATACCAAATTGAAAAGTTTTCAGGTCAAACTCACTGCTGGCGTCGACCTTTGCACCTTTCTCAACCAGCAACTTCACAATGTCAAATCGCCCATCTGAAGAGGCAACATGAAGACTAGTGTATCCAGCCTTATCTGAAATTCAACTAAGCACACGTAAAAGTGATTTTGAAATAACACCCACTCTCAGCCTCAATATCTGCGCCTTTTTCAACCAGGAACTTCACAATGTCAAGATGGCCATGTGCAGAAGCAATAAACAGGATGGTTCTTCCATCAGCATCTTATCTTTAAGTAAGCTTGTGAGAAAGATCTAGATCACTAAACGCACGACTGGCATTGATATTTGCAGCTTTGTCAACCAGAAACTCCACCACCTCACGGTGACCTTCTTGAGAAGCAATAAGAAGGCTAGTGAATCCATCCAATGCTGAGATGTGGGTCAGCAGCAGAATACATGAATTTTGTTTGACATGCCACGAGTGTTGATGTCTGCACCCTTGCTAACCAGCAACTTCACAACCTCCAGGTGACCATGCGAGGAAGCAACATAAAGGCTGGTGTATCCCCCCATGGCTAAAACTTGGGTGAGCACACATGAGATTCAGGATTCCCCAACCAAAACTTACTGCTGGCATTGAGATTTACACCTTTCTCGACCAGGAACTCCGCAACATCAAGCTGACCATTTTGAGATGCAATGTAAAGGCTTGTGCGTCCGTTCTTGGCTGGGATGCAGGTGAGCACACATACCAAATTGAGAAGTTTCCGGGTTAAACTCACTGCTGGCATTGACCTTTGCACCTTTCTCAACCAGCAACTTCACAATGTCAAGTCGCCCATGTGAAGAGGCAACATGAAGACTAGTGTATCCGTTTTGATCTGAAATTCAACTAAGCACACTTGAAAGGCCGGATTTTGAAATGACACCCACTCTCAGCCTCAACATCTGCACCTTTTTCAACCATGAACTTCACAATGTCAAGATGGCCATGTGCAGAAGAAATGAACAGGATGGTTCTTCCATCAGCATCTTATCGTTGAGTAAGCTTAGGAGGAAGATCTAGATCACTAGACACACGACTGGCATTGATATTCCCAGCTTTGTCGGCCAGAAACTCCACCACCTCACGGTGACCTTCTTGAGAAGCAATAAGAAGGCTAGTGAATCCATCCGATGCTGAGATGTGGGTCAGCAGCAGAATACAGGAATTTTGTTTGACATACCACGAGTGTTGATGTTTGCACCCTTGCTAACCAGGAACTTCACAACCTCCAGCTGACCATGTGAGGAAGCAGCATAGAGGCTGGTGTATCCATCCTTACCTGGAACCTGGGTAAGCACACAAGGGATTCAGAAGTTGATAACAAAAGAAACTCACTGCTGGCATCAATGTTTGCACCTGTCTCGACCAGAAACTCCACAACCTCAAGGTGACCATTTTCAGAGGCAGCGGAAAGACTAGTGTATCCTTGCTCATCTGAAATTCAACTCAGCACACTGAATAGTGATTTTAAATGACACCCACTCTCAGCCTCAATATCTGCACCCTTTGCAACCAGGAACTTCACAATGTCAAGATGGCCATTTGCAGAAGCAATGAACAGGATGGTTCTTCCATCACCATCTTGTCTTTGAGTAAGCTTGTGAGGAATATCTAGATCACTAAACGCACGACTGGCATTGATATTTCCAGCTTTGTCGGCCAGAAACTCCACCACCTCACGGTGACCTTCTTGAGAAGCAATAAGAAGGCTAGTGAATCCATCCGATGCTGAGATGTGGGTCAGCAGAACCCTACGGGGTTTTTAGCTCATTACTCCTTCATTTTTGAACGGATTGACATGATTCTGGGTGGGCTGGAGAGCCAGGAAGCAGGGCCTTCTACCCATATCCATTTCCAGCTCTAACTCTCCCAAGCTGGCGACCCACAAATTTGTACCTTTCCATTAAACCACAACTTGTTAATCAAATATCTCTGTGGTTTATTATACAATTTTCTTAATTCCAGTCATGATGAAATCCATAAATGGAGTCAATTGTCCTAGATAGTGCAGATTTTGTGAGATTTGGACCGCACTTGGGCTATATCCTGTTGAACGGAGAATTCCGAAAGGCGTGGGCAACTCGGTTGTCTTGGCACAAAACATTGTGGCTTGTTCATGAAATCTAGGCTAGGCTTCCCCCTTCAATATGAACCCAGTTTTATGCAAATTGAATGGCACATGAGCAAGTATTGGGGTTTGCAATGCAGGATTGGCACCACCAAGGCTGATTTTCGGCACAGCCGAAAACTTTGAATTAAAGGGCAAGACCCTTAGCAATCGAAAGCCCCGCTTCCCCGCTCTCTGACCCACCTAGAATTCTGTAAATCGGTTCAGAAACGACGGAGTAATGAGCTAAAAACCTGGTAGGGTTCAAATTGCTCTTTCTTCTAAAAATAGGGGTTGTGCCATTACTTCTTCAAAGAGCTGTAAGACCAGTGTGACTAATGGTGATGACATGACAGCTAAAGGCCTTTATAAAGGGCAACTTTTCGGGCAAAAATCTTAAAGGCCTTTATAAAGGCCTCCTAAAGGCCTTTAGCGCTAAAGGCCTTTACCCTTTAGGCGAACACTGATAAATCAAGCCAAGAGAAAATCCAACAGTACTTACGACGTTGTGTCCGACCCAAAGTAAAGTTGAACCCCACCACCTACTAGCCAAGGAGCAATTAGACTAGACACACCATGGGACCGTAACGACGATAAACTCGAGGCCCGAGTCACCCGAGATTCCCGACAAGCCCCAGGTCAAGATCCACTCGCAGAATTACCAGTCGATCTCAACCAAAATTGGTTTGGCTATGTAACAAGTCTTGTGTTGGTTGAGTGTATTATTCAGCTACGAGAATTACACTGATGGAGCGACATTTAGCTACACTCCTTCGCTGCAAGCAACGGCGCCCGATGCCCCCCGCCCGCTGCTTCGGGGTTGAAAAGAGCTGATTGACCCATTGATGCGCCAACAAATTTCCTTATGGGGCGAAGAAATCAATAATTCCTGCCTTCTTCAGTCTCTCTTTCGTCCTTAGGCGGCGATAGTCTCCCCGTCCCGACGGTCTGGGTACATGGAATTAGTGAACCTGGCAAGTGAGTGGGGGTATTTAGGGAAATGGGCGGACGGACCGAGATTTCGGTATAGCGCGGCGTGTGGTTGAAAAAAGGTGGGTGATGGGTCTGAGAATATTGGGTTAGTGGGTGGGTGTGAAGTCAATGGGTTCGACTGACGTGTGGGGTTGAACGTGATAAGCCAAGAAATTTGTACTCCTCTGTGTTAAAAAGACCAAGTGCAAGTCAAGTCACGTCGTGGATTGATTCAATTCACTGCTTACTTGCGCGTGGATCCCGCCCTCGCGAGTAAAGTCAAGTACGAAGGGAGATCTGGGTGAAGGTATGTAAAGACTAGCCAATAATTTGAATGCAACGCAAGACGATACTGAATAAGTTAATCCAACCCGCTGAGTGAATGAAAGCCTGGGTGAACGAAAACGACGGTCAGTAAGTAAGGACATGAAATTGGATGGCATGGAATGCGGCGAGTCCGCGCTGGCTCAAATATTTCAATTGCAATTGCGGCGCGCAGAACTAATAAGTTGGGATCGAGGTAAGTGAGGGACGAAATCGAGTGAAGACTCACGATGCAGGTAGGTTAAGATAAGTCGAGCGGGCGGTAGTTGGATCTGAAAGGCAAACAAGTCAGCGCGGAGAACATTTAGTATATCGTGTGAGTCCTCGAACCGGTCATCAATTAGCATCAACTTGAACATCCTTTAACACACCATAGAACACCTCAACGACGAATTAAACTTACCTCAAGCCGACATAATATGGGAACGGAACTGGAGGGAGGGAGGGCGGAATGCATACCCGAGCTATCGATGCCCGATGCAGACTCTGCTCGGGAATTAGTGGATGGTGCTACGTACCACCATCGAATGAGCGCCATGGTCATGAGTTCTTGAGTCGTCTGGAGTTGTACTTGGACATCGAAGGTCATTGAAAATATGTAGATTACTTACAGATGCGGGTACTACAGCAGGGTGATTGAACGAACGAATGCATGTGTTGCTTGATCACATATCACTGTACCGGTATACATACCATCGGCCCAAAGATGAGTTATCGAGGCAAATAACCTCGACCACATACATATCCGGCTTCAAACGACACCATCTTGAAGCGAGGGGACGACGTCGAATGAATGGGGTTGAAGGCTTGGAACGAAGGTCCGGTCGAAAATGATTTATAAAATTGGGCGGGCGTACCTGGTCATAGTTTCAGTCCATCCGGGTTCAAATGGCCAGGGTACCAGGCAGGCATCAAATGACTTGAACACAGGCATGTTGCATGAAGAATCGAGCGGGAACATCGCTGATAAAATCGAAGGCGGACGTACCTCGTGTTTAACTGGCAAAGGACATATACCTAGTCTTGAAGGCCATCGCAAGGCAGATTGCGTTGTTCGGAACCTTGACTGAAGTTCAAGTCAATGACCCGACGAAGCACTTCGACACCTGACCGGGATAATTTGCGTAGCGTTGAAGTTGAAGGTTGGTGATTCAATCAAGCCAAAAGAAAATCGAATCGTAACCGTACCTACGACGCTAGACCAAGCCGAGTTGCATCGTGTCCGACTCGAAGTAACGTCGAACCCGACTCGAACCCTACAAGCCAAGGAGTAATTAGACTAGACACACGATGGGACCGTAACGATGAGATGAGATGGAAGTAAGTACCTCAAGCCGGAATACGGAGACCCCTGATCAACGATAAACTCGAGGCCAAGTCACCCCTAGGATGGTACACCTCGTACCTATTAAGCGTCGAAAGAACAATTCCAGGCTCCATGAAGGTCGGGTGACTGTGGGTATGTAAGTACTGTACTATTACGACCAAAGGTTCACACCATGTCAACCGTCACCTCAAAGGTTTACTGGGATCAAGGTTCATTGATCGGCAATCACTGGAAATTCCCATAAATGGATGCACGCCAGCCTCCGGCAAGTGCCGGCCGAGAATTTTTGACAGTTTTCACCCCTATTTCAGGCCAAAAATCAAAATGTCACCGTCACCCATACCAAATTGGTTCAGTTCAGGACCCCCCGTCACCCGTCACCTGAACCAATGGTCGTAATAGTACAGTAGAGCTGAATCAACATGGAAGATTGGTTGAATATAGATAGATACAACGGTTACAACGGGCAAGCACACCTCGGGTCTTCAAGTCAATTTGTAATAGAGATTCAGGGGAGGTTGGACATCTGGGGAGGGATGGAAGTAATATGAGTGGTGTGCGAGTCGATGGAAGTTGACCGCAGGTTGAACATAATCACACACTGTGAGCCAAAGACGCAAAGGCAAAGGTCCATGGACCAGAGGTTGTTGAGTTGAGCTTGAACGACATTGAATGTCTTCCACGAAGGTCAGTTCGGTTTAAAGATTATTACAAACTTCGGGAAATTGAAGCCACCTTGGATTTATTAAGGGCCATATTGAGATCGGTCGAGGATTGAATGGAAGGCAATTCAGAGTTGAATAGAAGTTGCCAAAAGTCGATCTTGGAACCTCGATGTGAAATGTGATGCTTGAAGCTGCGTTGAGGTGGACGAATTGGACGGTGCCTTCGGAGTGCAGGAACCGGGATTAAAGCCTTGAGAAGGAGCTGTGGGAGGTTGAGCAAGGAAGTATTGAGGGAATGAAGCAAGAACAAGGCATACCTGTCGTGCAATGGCGTTTTGCGAGCAGGTTGATGGTAGTCTGTTAGTTACCACGCTCACTTACCCTATCCTGCGTTATTGTATAAGCATCCGCTTTGGGAACTCACGTGCATCGCTTATTGACACCACTTGGACGCGTCGTGAGATGCACAATGTGTCTAAGGCACACATATTGGGAAAATCCAGATTTGATAATTGTGCAACAATCACTGCATTCCGGGCCTTCCTATGCTGACTCAGTTCAGCCGGATGTAGCTCAGTATGGGTCAGTGTAGGGGGCTACAACAGGTCAGTTTTGGTACCTATGCACAGCTGGACAGAATTGAGTTGAGCCGGATGTAGTCCGTATGGGTCTGCTCAGGTGGCCTAGCCTGAGTAATCGTAGGTCAGTTCAAATGCCTACACTCACTTTATGTCAGTCTAGTTTGTACCCGTTTTCAATTTTGGTTTTAAAACTGGTTCATTAACGAAGTTGGGTGCGGCTACGCTGGCATCGATGTAGGCGCCTACAATGATCTGCACTGACCTGCACTTACCTTAGCTATGCTATACCCAGTTATGCAGATCTACACAGACCTAGGCAGGCCTAGACAGACCTACATTCATCTATGCAGGCTGTGTGTAGGTGGCACCAAGGATAGCTTGGTGTAGGCCCCTACGCTCAGGCTGAGTTTAGGAGGCCCCGGAACACAGTGAATTATGGCTGGATTATCGACAACCAATATAACTTGTGATAATTCCTGACAATCTCTTGACTTAATGTGATTTTCCGGCTGTGAGGGCACTATGACTTGTGAAGCATTCCAGACCTCAGGTGTGAGCCCGCGAAATCATCGTTAGGTTGTTGAGAATCCTGTCACTTGGGCCCAAATTTTCCTGGGTCCATTGCCGACGACTGGGGATGTCGGTGATAAACCAGCACAGCGACTGGGCGTGAAATTTTTCAATTTTGATCGATACGCAATAATATCTACTTAGAATAAGTAATGATAACTATCATCGAGGTTTGACATCTAGCTCGGATGGTCAATTAAGGACTGTAATGTTGAGCTTCGTTTGCATAGCTTGGTCAATCCACCGGAAGGCAGTTTACGGCCGGAAAGTCAGTTGACAAGTTTTAGCTAGGAGTCAACTTGCCTTTAATCAGCCCTTAGGGTTCATACTGGCAGGACATTCACCTATAAACAGAGCGACGAGGAGACCACTATCCATCCATGATCGCTATTCTGAGTTAGGACCGACCCTAGGGTAACTAGCGTACTTTTGGTTAGGACAAATCACAGTTGAAGCCGAAGGTTGCCGGACCGGAACACTACGGCGGCAACTGCCGGAAGGTGGCAGCTGAGCGGCTGAGCGGCTACACGGGTGACCGGCTAAACCGGCCGACCTCAGAACCGCGGAACACTGATCCTTCCGGTGCCTTATGGCTCGGGAACGTTCGTAACTGTCAAAGAGTGTGAGGACCCGCTCGGTCTTGCCAAACTTGGACTCCAGGAGTGGTTAGGCTGTGCAAAAGTGACTTGACGGGCAATGTTCGTGGAGCGGGTTCAACCAGATTAGGGAATTGACACACATGTGTCAATCCTAATATCAACAATACGACTGTGAGGGTTCGCAATACTAGAAGAGGAGACTGTGAGGGTGCACAGACCAGAACATTATACCACGTTTCTGTACCAATGTTATGCAATCATTTCCCTTTTAGTTCTATATCTGTAACAATAGTGTGTTTTATTATTTAAACGGCCGCCCGTAACCAATCGGACGCGTCGGGCTTTGAGTTTTGTTTATTTAGTTTTAGCTAATTGTCACACATGTATTCTGTCACGTAAAGAGCAGTATATAAGTAGGTAGTCGGCCTCTGAAGAAGCAGTGGATCATACCCTTCTTGCTAGGAGCACAGGATAACACGTGCATCCGCCCGGGAAGTCTCTGTATCCATTCGGTGTATTCATTAGTGTCGAAAGATACTTGTAGACTATACCAATCGAGATAGATTATATTTGAAAGCGGAGCGATATCGTCAGCATCAGCGGTAGCGACAGTGTACAGCGTTACAAGCGGACAGCGACATCGTCTTCCTTTAAGTCAAGGAAATATCTTCAGTGAATTAAGTTCTGAGTCGGTCAACTATCTAAGTTACGTCTCAAAGTCGATTCAGAAACCAAACAACAGCCAACTTGTGTTACTTCCCAAACCCGGTGTATATCACCAAAACACTTGTTTATAAACCCAACTCTTCCTGAGAACCAATTCGTGTCACACTAGCGCTCAATAGGTCTGAGAAAGTCAGTTGTCTAGTATTAGCTAGAACTCGCCCCACTACCCCCTACTATTGCAACAGCCGTAATACTTCGGTTGGAACCCAACGAACAATCTTGTGAAAGGTTGTGTGTTGTTTAGAGTCTCAGGTGTGGATTAGTGTTGTGGTTTTTGTGTTGTTTCGAGCATTAGCTTTTGGTTTGCCTAAGAGTTTGGTGTTTCGTTTTAGAGCGCCTTCCCCAGTACCGATCACAAGCGCACCCCGTGGCACACCAGCAGTGCCCGGCCAGCCGTATCATCGGATCACAGAGTATGGCATCACGTGGTGATTACGGTGGTTCGTTTTTGGTCCTGTCACAACAAAGATCAACACCTTTCCTTCCTCCCTCCATCAATCAAATTCTGTCTTTACGCCAGTCAATAAATAAAACCTCTCCCTATTTTTGGGGCATCCTAGGCCAGCTACTTCTGAATTGAGTATTTTTTGCCCTATTTTCGATGCTTTGTACGCCGACTTTCCCAAAGTTATCCCTCAAAGGACAGAAAAGTGTTGGCACAGACCGAACAACAATTGGGATAGTTCGGAGTTATTCTCCCATACAGGAGTAACACATATATATACACACATAGATATACACACACACACATACACACAAAGAAAACAGGTGTATGATGTCTTGGTGTGTTTTTCTACCCACCTCTTGAGGTTTTGATCACCTTGTCCATCCAAATTGAAGGACTCGGATTCATGGTTGGATATATCCTTTTGGTTTGTTCCCCTAATACAGAAAAGTATCATTGAATACATTCTTTTGATCTATATCATCACTCAATCAGAGTAAACAAGAAAAAAGTGTGTACATTTGGTCTGCGTATGTGACAGGCAAGGTTATATTTCATGAGAGTAGCATTGGGTCCACTCAGTACCATGGACAAAGTTAGCGTAAGAGGGGTTTGTTGATTGCCTATGAATCACCATTGCATGATTTGGGTACCAGAATCCTGTTCTATATCCACTTGGAAGCCAGAAGAGTAACATTGATGGAGTAGAGAACCACCCCTCACGAATCTTGAAATGTGCATTGGCCGGGATGCTCTAAGACAGGATTGTAAGCATGGGAAAGACATAAAATGATATTCAAATGAGCTTACCTGGATAAAATGATGACCATCGGAATTTTTGTTGTCAAAGTTGGCAGGATGAGCCGAATTGCGGGAAGACTTTGCAGCGGCAGTATCCAGGATGTGCAGCACAGAATCAGGAGAGCCAGACACTATGTGCTTGCCATCTGGTGAGAATGCAACTGATTTGACCGAGTCGGTGTGGCCTTCAAGCAGTACACCAACTGCCTCCACTGTTGCTACATCCCATATGCGCACAGTGTGATCATGAGAGCCAGACACTATGTGCTTGCCATCTGGTGAAAATGCCACTGATTTGACCGAGTCGGTGTGGCCTTCAAGCAGTACACCAACTGCCTCCCCTGTTACTACATCCCATATGCGCACAGTGTGATCATAAGAGCCAGACACTATGTGCTTGCCATCTGGTGAGAATGCAACTGAATTGACCCAGTCGGTGTGGCCTTCAAGTGGTACACCAACTGCCTCCCCTGTTGCTACATCCCATATGCGCACAGTGTGATCTCCAGAGCCAGACACTATGTGCTTGCCATCTGGTGAGAATCCAACTGATTCGACCCAGCTGGTGTGGCCTTTAAGCGGTGCACTAACTGCCTCCCCTGTTGCTACATCCCATATGCGCACAGTGTGATCACCAGAGCCAGACACTATGTGCTTGCCATCTGGTGAAAATGCCACTGATTTGACCGAGTCGGTGTGGCCCTTCAGCGGTGCAACAACTGTCTCCCCTGTTGCTACATCCCATATGCGCACAGTGTGATCGTCAGAGCCAGACACTATGTGCTTGCCATCTGGTGAAAATGCAACTGACCTGACCCAATCGGTGTGGCCTTCAAGCGGTGCACCAACTGCCTCCCCTGTTGCTACATCCCATATGCGCACAGTGTGATCAGGAGAGCCAGACACTATGTGCTTGCCATCTGGTGAGAATGCAACGGATTTGACCCAGTTGGTGTGGCCTTCAAGCGGTGCACCAACTGCCTCCCCTGTTGCTACATCCCATATGCGCACAGTGTGATCACCAGAGCCAGACACTATGTGCTTGCCATCTGGTGAGAATCCAACTGATGCGACCCAGCTGGTGTGGCCTTTAAGCGGTGCACTAACTGCCTCCCCTGTTGCTACATCCCATATGCGCACAGTGTGATCACCAGAGCCAGACACTATGTGCTTGCCATCTGGTGAAAATGCCACTGATTTGACCGAGTCGGTGTGGCCTTCAAGCAGTACACCAACTGCCTCCACTGTTGCTACATCCCATATGCGCACAGTGTGATCACCAGAGCCAGAGACAATGTGCTTGCCATCTGGTGAGAATGCAACTGATTCAACTGAGGCGGTGTGGCCTTCCAGCGGTGCACCAACTGCCTCCCCTGTTGCTACATTCCATATGCGCACAGTGTGATCGTCAGAGCCAGACACTATGTGCTTGCCATCTGGTGAGAATGCAACTGAATTGACCCAGTTGGTGTGGCCTTCAAGCGGTGCACCAACTGCCTCCCCTGTTGCTACATCCCATATGCGCACAGTGCAATCTCCAGAGCCAGACACTATGTGCTTGCCATCTGGTGAGAATGCAACTGATGCGACCAAGTGGGTGTGGCCTTCAAGCGGTGCACCAACTGCCTCCCCTGTTGCTACATCCCATATGTGCACAGTGTGATCTCCAGAGCCAGACACTATGTGCTTGCCATCTGGTGAGAATGCAACTGATTCAACCGGGTCGGTGTGGCCTTCCAGCGGTGCACCAACTGCCTCCCTTGTTGCTACATCCCATATGCGCACAGTGTGATCACCAGAGCCAGAGACAATGTGCTTGCCATCTGGTGAGAATGCAACTGATTCAACTGAGGCGGTGTGGCCTTCCAGCGGTGCACCAACTGCCTCCCCTGTTGCTACATTCCATATGCGCACAGTGTGATCGTCAGAGCCAGACACCATGTGCTTGCCATCTGGTGAAAATGCCACTGATTTGACCGAGTCGGTGTGGCCTTCAAGCAGTACACCAACTGCCTCCCCTGTTGCTACATCCCATATGCGCACAGTGTGATCATAAGAGCCAGACACTATGTGCTTGCCATCTGGTGAGAATGCAACTGATTTGACCGGGCCGGTGTGGCCTTCTAGAACACCTCTTACAGCTGGCCACTCCTCCATCTGTCCTTTTGCAATTAATAACAAATTGGGAAATTGTGGTTGAAACCTCTTGCAAACATATGACTCTTGAGGTGCCAATGCCAAAGCGGAGATGTAAATATGGGGAGCACTCTGACTAATAGCGGGACCAAAGAATGCTATAAATCTCTGCGCATCTTGAGTGAATGGCACAATTGACTGGTCCTAATGCTCTTTTAGTCTAATTGTAAATTCAACAGAATCAATGACCCAAACCTGTGTCCATGCAAGAAAATCTGACAATGCTCTGGGAGCATTCCTCACCATTTTTAGTAGGCTCAAAACCTCAAGCCAAAAGAGCAGCTTTGTCTCAAGGAAAATTTTCACAGCATTCAAGATTTCATAATTGAAGGTTGTTCCTTTCAGATGATTTCCCCAAAACAGACATGCATATTGCAAATGGTTTGGAATACAGTCCTTCACTTTGTCCGTGATATTAGGCATGTCAGCATTGCGCACATGTGATGTAGGTAGTTCGCAGATGTTAAATTTCAGTCCCTGTAAGACTTGCATCAAGTCCAAGATGATAGCATATTGCTGTTCCTCAGTGCCACAGAGGAGATCTGATCTCTTGTCTTGGATCTTGGAGGTCATATACTCTCGGAAAGAAAGATGTATAATCTGGATGGTGCCTTCATTGGTTTCTGAAACTCGGATAATTGCACTCAGAGGAACCAACACCCTTCTAACATCTTCCTCTGATATTTGGAGCAGTTTTCCCAGACAGCATGCATTCAGAGGTTCAAAGAGGTTCAGAATTGTGCTCAGAATTCTTTTCCCATTATCATAAAACCTTTGGTCAAGCTTGTCTCCATCCTGGGGTCGACAGATGGCCATATCAACAATATGGAGATATAAATCATCCAGGTCCCGAAGTCGCTCCTCCTGGTAGAGCAGGTTGTCAAGACAGACTTGAGGGTGCGCTTTGTGTTGCCTCCCAACAACATAGCGAACCACAGTGGCAGCAAAAATGAAGAGCCCATCTGCACGCGAGGTGATCAAGTCCACATCCTGATCTTTCGGTGTCCACTCGACATGTGTCTTTGAGGCAAGACTGTCCAATGATGTCTTAACATAAAGTCGGATGTCATCTTTCACAGTACGTTCACGATTGTCAAGGATGATTGGGTGCATTAATGAAGACAGTCGATCAAGTTTGATAAATGATGGAACCTGTGGCCGTCCAGTAAGGAAGAACCGAATATGAGTTGGTATTTGATCAATGCTTTCTGAGAGCCATGTGAGAAATTTGTGGCCTTGGTCACTTCCACATTCATCTAGAGCATCTAGACAAATGATCCACGGTGTTTGGGAATATGGTATTTGTGCAAGAATGTCTATAACCAGCTTTTGAAACTGCTCCTTTGGATCTGAAAAAAGAATCCTAGCATGGTCCTTGTGTAAGAGGTCCACAAGACAGTTTCTAAAGCCACTGCTATAATCTGCCAGTTGGAGAGCAAGAGTGGTGGGAAGAAAGTTGAGTTCTCTGCGCTCTGCATGGTGACGAGAGAAGAAGAATGATGCCGCCAGGATATGTTTTTCCTCAGCTAGAATTTGGGCTACAGTCTTTGCAATAGTTGGTTTTCCTGAGCCTGCTGAGCCACTGAGCATAACTTTCTGCTCCGAGAAGCTGGTCAGGGTCAGGTGTGTTAGAACATCCTTGAGGATTCCAACTCGTGTGCCTTTCATGCATGTATCTGGGGTATTTGCAGCATTGTACTGTGCTGGAATGTATTTGAGGTCTGCAAGAATTGCCTTTTGTTGCACCTGGTCCACTGCTCCAGGATAAGTGTGCATTCTTTGAACTATTGAATGCACATACCTTGTGGTGCCATGCTGTCAACATTTCTCTGCATCTCTTGGACTGATTGGAAGTTAATGCTCATTCAGTATATGACCCAGAAATATCCACCTTGTGGTGTCATGGTATCAATATTTCTCTGGATCTCTTGCACTGATTGAAAGTCAATACTCACGCAGCATACAACCCAGAAATATTCACCTTGTGGTGTCATGGTGTCAACATTCTTCTGGATTTCCTGGACTGATTCCGAAAGTCAATGTCCATCGAGCATATGGCTTGGGAATATGCACCTTGTGGTGTCAGGTCTGCAACCAACTTCTCAATGGAGATAGCACAATGGAACTACAAACAATTAGATTGCATAGATTTAATAGGCAACCGTCACGATGCTCACGGTAAAGTCTTGGATGCAGGATATTATTGAGTTCTGAATGTTTTGGATCACTTCCTTGTCTTCTTTGCTGTTTACGAAACCCATCATTTTTGTTCGTTTAACTAGCCGATTGTGATCAGTAATGATTGGATGAAGTTCTCTGTGTGTAATAGCAAATAATCAACAAGGCATACACAAAGATTGAGTTGTAACCACACACTTTTTCAAAGTTTCTACTCTCTGCTTCAAATCACCCTCCACGTTTGAACAATCCACAGCATCCAGTGCATCCAGATACTTCTTGAGCTTAACCAAATCCCCTTTGTTTCCTCGCATAGTCTGTTGATCCACTTAACACTCCAGGATGGAATTATCTCCGAGATGCCCTCACCAAAACCATCTCCTCAAGTTCAATGACTCCATTGACAATACCCTCAATGCCTGGAATGCCAATGCCGGTCACAGCTGCTTTGCCTAGACGGAGTACCGGCCTTAAGAGGCTTTGTTCCGGTTTGAGCTTCCTGAGGGCCTGCTTGAGTTTGGATCCCGTTTGTGGGGGTGCTGTAGATGGAGCTTGTGAACCCGTTTGCGAGGGTGCTGTAGGTGGAGCTCGTGAACGCAGATGCGGGGGCATTGAGTGTAGAGGAGTGCAGCAAGAGATGTGGTGGTGAAGAGAGAGCAAGGAAGACACGAGGTGTTGCCAATATTAACTCTAACAGGTCGAACGACGTTTTGATCAGTCAACCGGCGGTTTGCTGTCGCCGGAAAGATGCCTATGTCACTTCAGCCTATTTCCGAGTACACGTGTCCACCCTGTTTCCACGCTGTCTCATTCATTTCATTTCATTTCTAGCCAAACTTTCCACTCTGGGTCTGTGGTAGATCGCGCCACCGTGGCACGGTATACGATATCCGTACCGTGAGCCATTTTGGCGCGTGCCGAGGAGGCCGCACGTATACGGTCTAAGTCCGTATCAAGCCGCACTTCGGCACGTAGGGCGCCGGCGCCATCTCCGTTCGGCGCCAGTTTATAGCGATCTGTCGGGAGTGATATCGATATCAACCATGCCGCGACGCGGCATCTGCCGATTTGTCCCTCGACGGCTGCCGCTACATATTTGGGCACCGACGGCCTTCGGATCGTGGCGGTACGCTCGCCCTCCCGATCGCACGCCCAATAAGGAAATGCAGGTGAGGTTCGTCGAGGGTGGATGGGGTGCACCTTATGTGGGAGTAGAAGGTACCAAATGTCCCCGCGACGAAGTTGGGGGGTTTTTCGGCTGTTCTGAACATTGAACACCGCTGCAATTCGGTGGGTCAACAGATTGCTGGCACTGATTTGTACCATTTGCCAGTTTAGAGCGGTGACCGTGACGATCAGCCGAGCGCAGGTTTACGCCATAAACGTCGGCATTAGGGGAGCTCAAAGTTGGCCGAGCTCTCGTAGCTGGCTTCGTATCTCGTTCTCAAGCTGGTTTCCAAGTCGAGAGATACGGCGGAAAATCTGACGTCCCCGTCCGAATTTCGTAGCTCAGATACACGTATCTCGGCACATGTGATCATTCCCCAAATGGACTCTGTGCCCCTGTTTGCTCATTATCGTGCATTTTTATGGATCAGGGCCTCTGAGACGCTGCAAAGCGTGTAGAAGATGGAGTAATGAGTAACTACAGCGTGTACAGGTCAAATGACGCGTCCTAAACGCGTCCGCGGTTGATGTTTTTGATGGGAGCGATCAATCATCATCTACCCCATATTGATGCTTTCTATCTAGTCTTCCACCTCCATGGCTCGAAAGACCGTTCATGAACAGGTCCAGGATGCTTTTATCATGTCTATGGCTCTTCGTAGCCTTCTAATGCCTCCAGAAACTGCTGAAGAGCACGCAGAACAACTGGGCTTTGACATTGCGACACTTATCGCGATCGCGCAGACAAGATACATCAATGGCCGTCCTCCCGTCTTGAAGATTGGAAACCTACACTTGGCCTGGGCTTACGCACAAAGCCCCAGTGATCACCAGCGGTTTATTAACATGCTACGCGTCACCCCAGAAGTCTTTCAATTCGTCTTGAATCTCATCGATCAAAACGAAGTCTTTTATAACGATTCAAACAATGGCCAAGCACCTGTGGAGCAGCAGCTTGCTGTTACCTTCTATCGCATGGGGAGGTTCGGTAACGGTGCCTCTCTGGAGGACATTGCACGCGCCGCCGGCTGTTCTGAAGGCTCAGTGGAGAATTACACCACCCGCTGCTTCAATGCCATTGAAGAATTCCAACCAGTCTTCATCCGAAAGCTTACTGCAGAGGAAAAAGAGGTGGAGAAGAGGTGGATCGATGAGCACCTCGGCTTTGTTGGGCTTTGGCGTGAAGGGTGGATTATGTACGATGGAACCATTGTGGTATTATTCGCAAAGCCTGGGCTCAACGGGGATGCATACTACACGCGAAAAGCAAACTATGGGCTCAATGTTCAGGTGAGTCCTTCTGCTTTGTATGGCTACAGATCCTTTATTCGAGTGCACAGATAGGAAACCTGCCATCCAACCTTCGCATCGCCGATTTCTCGCACGGCCACACTGGTTCTGCCCATGATGCTCTCGCATTTGCTGGTACAGCAGCAGCAAAGCACCCAGATTGGTTTTTTGAAGGAGAAGAGTTCGCGTGGGGCGATTCTGCGTACACCGTGAATTCGCGCACTATCGCGGTGCATAAAAAACCGGCGTCGCTGAACCCCGACAATGCTCTCTTTGACAAGAAACTCGCGCGGCTTCGTGTTCGGTCAGAGCATTGTATGGGTGCTCTCAAGGGGCGTTGGCAGTGCCTCCGTGGCCTGAGAGTTACTATCAACTCCAATAAAGACCATGTCGAGGCGTGCCGGTGGGTAACGATCGCCGTTATTTTGCATAACATTGTTATCGAGGTGGAGGGCGAAGAATTTGGCGCACATTTTGTGCCTGCACACGGTGCTGCAGAGGAGCGAGAGGATCGCGGGGACCGGCATCCTGCCGCCGGTGAGGGAGGGGACAATGCGAAACGGCGGAGACTTGTAGAAGAGATTGTAGCATTTCATAATGGAGACGAGTAGGCGGAGACACATTATCATTCATTCATAGAACTATAAGAAGGGAATATCACATAAGTAAGGCATAAACTATAGAAGACGACATAGAGGCATAATTCAGGGATAATTGTAGTGTGATTAAGGAGAAGAAGAAGGGGGGCTAGGGATAATTGTAGCATAATTAAGGAGACGAAGAAGGGAGGTCGGAGTCCAGATCCCAGTCCGGAGAATACCCACGCTGCGGGGCCGGAGCCGCCTCCTGCTTGTCAAGTTTCTTGACCTTCTTGCGGTATTCTGCTGGAGTCCAAACCCCAAGGCGGAGTTCCTCCAGCAGGTGCTGCTTCTGCTTGAGACGCAGCTCACTGGTGGCGCGTTCGCTCTCGGCCTCGGCGCGGGCATTGATAGCTTTAAGATTAGATCTATCCATACAGTTAGATACGCGAACGGCACAGAATCAGAAACTCACTCCTGTAGCGACAGCAGCATGTCGAGCGGGCTTCGCTTGACGGGAAGCTTCTTAATTGAAGCCTTGGCCTTCTCGACACTAGCTTCCTGCTGCAGTGCTTTCGGTCCTCGTGCCTTGCCGGAAAGTGTTGGTGCGACGTTCTCCTTCTTGACGGCACTCGCACCGGGGGCAGCCTTGCGCGGAGCAGGTGTAGCGGGGATCTCTTCGATTTCCGGAGAACTGTCGCGCCCAGCGTGATCCTGCTGAGTAGATGGGTCGTCGTCATCCGGTTGAGCTGAAGGGTCATCGTGATCAGACCAGAGAGCGCCGGCAGCATCATCCTGGTCCTTGGCGTTGACAGGGCCAGGGAACCGCGTGAGAATATCGTGAAGGCTGGTTATGCTCGCCATCGCCTCGTTTGGCAGGTTTAGGTCATCTGGCGGCTGGTAGAAAACCGTGTTCGGGCCGTTGGGACCAAGACCCGTGGTGATGGCGACGGGAGTGACATTTGGGCGAGTGGCGAAGATTGTGTGGAGGCGCGGAAAGAACTTGAACTCTTTTTTAATTTGTTCTACATGAAAAGCATTGAGAGACATTCGCGCCTTGAGAATAAAGACCTACGCCAGATGTTGACCGCCGGGGGAACAGTTGTGCAATCGGGACCGGAGGAAGGTATATAAAATGCCATGTACTGCTTGCCGTCCTCCTCCTGAAGTGTCTCGACACCGACACCTCCTCCTGTTTGATGCAGTCGCTGCGCATAATGCTTGTACTGCTTTTGAAGCCTTGGTGTGAATTTCACGTTATTGGCGTCCAACAGAACGAAAATAAAGACAGCTTACCAGTCGATCTTAGCCCTGCAGCGATCCCCGACGGTGGCGGGCTCGAGTTCGTAGAATTCCGGGACGATAGCTTGACCGATGCGTTTGTAAACGGTTACTTTTTTGTCCCCGCTCGTGTTCTTCGCGTAAAAAGAGTTAGATGGTGTTCTATAGACGTTAAGGAGTGGCCTACTTCACCCTTTTCTTTTTTACCAAAGAGAACCTTGCTGTTTTCCGGCTTCTCCATCTCAGTTATGAGGGATGAGATGAGCGCGCTTTTGTTGTCAGTCCAGGGGAAATCCGGGAGGTTGGACCGCCTGGTGCGGGTCTTGGGTGCGGGGGCATCCTGCGCGACAGGTTCCCCGTCCGTCTTCGCTTGCTTGCGCTTCATGACGATGGAGGTAAGGAGAAAGAAATATATTATTTACGTGTTACTACTTTGGGACGGATGCCGAAAGAGCACGTGCAGATCGGCCCGAAATACGACGCAGATACGGAAAAAAGTCCTAGCTGGTTCTGTATCTAGATACGAAGACCAGATACGAAAACCCGAGTTGCCAGCTCGGCCAACTTTGAGCTCCCCTATTTGACGGAACCGAAGCCTCCTAAGCCAAAATGCCGTGAGCACTTCGCGCCATCGGCACGCTCTTGGCCATATATATCCAGGCCCGGGCTTGAGAGGCCTGGCGGGCCTGCCATGTAGGCCGCGCGGCTACAACTTTGAAAGCATCGCTTTATGGGGAGCGGCGGTTTCACAAGTTTCCTTTGAGTTAAAGGCGGTCTTCAAGGCTCAAAAGGCATAGAACCCGAGGCGCAGGTGCTGAGGCCGATGGGAAGAAACGTAATAACGTAATCCCCATCAGCATCATCCCGACGACGACGGCCACCATCGCCCGAACTCCTCCTCTTCACCACGAGCTCGCTCTCAAGCCATCCAGTGGCATCCACGCTTTCCCCCCACTCCGCTACGCTCTAGTCCCCCCGTCCCGCTGCCCTTTATCGCTCTCAACCCGCTCGTCCCCTCCCGCAGTCCCTCGACCCTAGCCACGCCTGCTAGTACAAAGTACTTGGGTATGTACAGTCATCACCCGTCCCTGCCTCCCACCTCTTCACACCTCTTCGCACCCGGAATTGGTGCCGTCGTCCTGGAAAAGTCGCGTACAAGAGGTGGCCAGCGAGAGGATGCAGAAAGTGCGTACCCTAGACAATAACAGCGCTCGCGCGTACTGACCACGTTTCCGCCCTTATCGTGCCCGTCGTCTGCCCCTCCTACAGCCTTCGACCGCTGACACCGCCCGGTCCGCACGCGCCTGCTGCATCCTCCCGTCGCCTTTCCATCCCCACTAACGCCCTCCTCGCCACTTTCCTGCCCTCCCCTCTCCTTGTCTTCGTTCCCCGAACATTCCTCCCCGCGCCCCCATCTCCATCCATCCCCGTACGACAACTCTGGCCGGCGCGGCACCACGAGTCTGCTTGCCCACCGTTCTTGGCAAGCACGCACGCACACGCGGCCGACTGGTTCTCGTCGCACTGCCTTCCCGGCCCGATGTCAGCCCCACGCCGTGTTGTAGTCGAATATCGCTACACCAATACAATCGTTTGCATGCACCTGTGGGATCTTCAACGCCAAGTGCGGACTCGGAGGATATTGGATTTGGATTTGGATCAGGGCGGCCAATTGAAGGGCTTGTGCGAATGGGACGAAAATCGTGCCCTATGTGTTGGAAAAACCAAGTAAGCCAAGTCAAGTCAAGTCGGGGATTGAATTCACTGCTTACTTCGCCCTCGAGCGCGAGTAAAGTCAGGTACGGAGGGAGATCTGCAGTGGAGGTAAGCAAAATAAAATAAAAACTGAACCGACTCGGACTGAGCGGATAATTTGAATGCAACTCACGATGATACTGAATAGGTTGTCAGTCGAGGTGGAACGAAAATTGAAACCATCCTGACCTGAGTGAATCCAAATCGCAGACGATCCAAGTGAACCTGGACCTCCGTTGAAAATCCTCGCCGGCCTGTAAAGCATAAGGTCAGTGCGGACTGGACTGGATTTCGCCGCAATATGACGGCGCGTCAAATTTAACGCAGCACAAGTGAAAAGAACGGTTGATAATAACCATCCCAGACACAATATAATATGTGACTGACCGACCGGCTTCTGCTGACGCATGCTGCTTGCTGACTGTTAGACACGATGCTACAACGAGGGCTATTAAAGGTCGGTAGAACCGTTTTCCTTCAGGGAGCAATAGTTTCTTCTGTAGCTATCGTTGCCGGTACTTATCTCCTCTCTCCGGTTCTGCGACTATTAAACGCGTCTTCAGGGCTTGGGAACGGTTCGGGGACCGGCGGAGCTGCAGCATATGTTTTTCTCCACTTTATGCTCCGTCAACGCTCAGTGGTTGCAGTCGCTTGTTTGCAAAGGAAGGATATGCTGTTGCGCTCATCTCGTGGGGATCAGAGTCTCTCAATGCGCTGGCAAGCTCCATCAAGGAATCTGGCGGACAGGTGCGCTATCGTTCGTGCTCGGAACCTTCCCGCTCTGATTTAGTTCAGGCGCACACTTTCCCCGTACCACCCTACGGCCCCGACGAAATCGCCGCTGCCTTTTCAGCGATCCACGAGCAGTATCCGTCGCCCGAATACGCCATTAAAGTTGCGATTTTCAACATTGGGCAGACCGTGGGGGGGCCATTCCTCCAGCTGACGGCCGAGGATATCCGCGAATCGAACCAGATGAACATAGAATCGTCCTTCGCGTTGCGCGTGGGGCGATTTTGGCCTTCCAGCAGAACGAAGCCGCAACGTCGACGGGGAAGGGAACGTTGGTGTTCACAGGGGCGACAGCGAGTGTGAGGGGCAATGTCACGACGAGCGGGTTTGCGTCCGGCAAGTTCGCTGTCCGCGCGCTCGCACAGAGCCTTGCAAAGGAATTTGGCAAGGAAGATATCCATGTGCGTGCGGTGCTGGCCTTTCTTTCCCATTTTTGTCCCTGACATAGCACGTGCAGGTTGCCCATGTGAGCTGTCCTGTATTTTCTGCTCCGTAATGATATAACGTACCCCGGCCTTCAGGCTATTATTGATGGACGTAAGGCAATTGGAGTGTCTCCTCAACCTTTCTAAGATTTTGAGCTAGGTGTTGCGACTGGAAATGTCCGTGGGGATAGAAACACTCTTTCAAGTGGGCCAGTTTAAAATCCTACTCCGGAGTTGAAACTGAGCCCAGAAAGTATCACGGCGGTTGGTGCACTTTATTCCGGCTTTCAACTTGATTGACTGTTTTTTTTGCGCAGGCCTATCTTTTTCTCGTGAACCAGGACAGGGCCGCGTGGACCTGGGAGCTCGACCGTCAGTGTGTTTTCTTTCAACTCGAGCTCAAAAATTGAACCCGAGCAGTTCGCCCAGCGCATGAGAAGTGGTAGACGTCGCCTTCGCCTTCGCAGAAAGCAAGAATGCGGTCCATCGGATCAACGGCGCGGGCTCTGTGCTCGCGGCCAGTCATGTCGCTTCTCGACTCCTCGAACCACATGTACCGGCCTAAAATCGCAGAATCCGATTCTGTCCCACGGAAGGAAGCACTTCAGCTCTGTCCTATCTCAGGTTGTAATGCCTGGTACTAAAGTAATCGTCGTTGAGTGTGGTATAGCTGGCCCAGTTCTTGGCCTCCCCCTCAAGCAAAGGGGTTACTATCATCCTGCCATATACGAGCGCTTCCCGCGCTCGCCTGATGCTGGCCTTAGTCTGTAATTGCAATGTTTCACTGCTTTGAATTCGACGCGTTAACGGTACAACTCCCTGGGATGGCCGTTGACCAAGCTTTTCTTTCCCTCTTATTTGAACCAAATTGAACCCAGGTTCGAATTTTATTGTTCCTTGGTTGGCTCGTTCGGGTAAACCTGGGTCCAAGTTCTGAACCGGGTTCTTCCGCGTCAATAAGCGCAACGCTTCAGAGAGAGTAGGCACACATCGTATGCCCCAGGGCCTCATCCCTATGGTTGGACTTGAAATCTGCGATTAAAATAAAACCGGTCCGTGCTACTGCCGGCATGTGGGTTGAAATTTGGGACTCACCGGCAACGCCGCAGCATAAAATAATTGGTCTCGCCTCAGCCTGCGCATGATGTCGATATGACATCGAGAATTTTGAGACCTAACCTTGTGGCCAAAAATGGTATCCCCATCTCGGAAGACCCGCCCGGAGTCGAACCCGGTCATCCTGCCGCCTGAAGTAGGTGCCACAATCAAAGAGGGCTGACGCACACCATATGCAACGGGGTCTTGTTCCCTGCGACTATAAGATGGTAAGGGCGGGAAGACCGGGACGGCATTGACCGTGCAAGCAACTAAGACTGTGCTACTCGATGCTGTGAATTGAAATTTGAGACTCACCATTAACGCCGCCTGAGAAATAATTGGTTTCGAGTTGGGCTGCGCAGCATAATACAACACTGAAAACTTTGAAACCTCACTCCGCGCCCCCCCTTCCAAGAAAAAAAAAGAAAAAAGAAAAAAGAAAAAAGAAAAAAGAAAAAAGAAAAAAGAAAAAAGAAATTGAGAAAAAAAATGAGTGTGATCAGTAGCCGCTGCCCAAGACCCGCCCGGTTGTTCTCCTCCGCTGAACGGTTAGAAATACATCAGCGGCAGCGCAAGCATACCAAATGCCACAGATTCTTGTATCTCTTAGGATAATCATACTTGAAGTCTGCAATAAAACCTAATCAGTTCTCCTGCGGTTTGCATATACGTATACGTCGAGACGAACCGAGAGTCACCGTCAACTCCGCCGAAGGAAAATTGGCTTAATCGCAGCCTACCCGTGCGCATGATATCGATATAACTTTGAGGCCTACAACCCTGCATCAGGGGAGAAAACCGCGTGGAAAATTCTTCAAGACCCCGCCCGGATTAGTCTTGTTGTTACCGCGGGGGTCGGATCGCGTAGCCGGCTTATTATGTAATATCACATAAGCAAGTCCCGTCGCGCAGGGAATTGGGTGAAAACGACGCGATTTTTCATCTGATTTGCACATTTAAAAAGTCCGTGCGAGTTGGAACGTAGCTCTGGATGCAGCAAAAAGAGAAAAGAAAAAGAAGTTACAGGCATTTTCGACAGGACCCCGCCCGGAATCCAACCGGTTCTTCCGCTGAATTGTCTTGCTTAAGCACATGTAAAGGCAGCGAATACATGCATACCACATGCGACGGGTCTTGTTCCCTGCGAGGCTAAGGTTGCTAGGTGAGGACTTAGATGGAAGGGGAATTGAAATGTAAACGCCTTGCAAATAAGTAAACGTTGTAAATTTGAACCACATTGAAAGAGACATTTGATTGCTAACCTTGGCCTTGACGAGGGCTACATAAGCACACTCACTCCCAGCGTACTTGATCTGATTCTGCTCAGAGGGGATCACAGCTCTTTGCATACTGTGGGGGTGTGGCTTGTTTCAACGCGAGTGGTGTGGAAGAACCAAAAAAAAAAACAGGACGCATTCTTCTCACAAGCCCCCGCCCGGGTTCGAACCGGGTTCTTCCGCTGGATCATTCCTTACGGTCGAAAGGTTGCGGATGCATACCATATGCTACGGAGTCTTGTTCTCTGAAGATAGTTGGACTTGAAGATAAAATCAATCCGTTGATTGCCAGTGAGGTGCCGACATGCGAACCTGGATTGAACTCGAGAGTCGATATTCACAGCTCTCACTGCGTTCCGGGGTTACCTAAACAGATCCACGAATAGCTGCGCATATTATTCGTGGATCTGTGTAGCTAAGCGTAGATCACTACACAGACCTAGAGAGGCTCTGTTTAGCTCTGTGTAGCTAAGCGCGGACATCTAAACAGAGCTAAACAGAGGCTGGGTAGCTCTGTGTAGTGACCTACGCTGACCTACACAGCTCCACGAATACCTGCGCATTGTTATGTTTAGGTGATCCCGGAACGCAGTGTCTAACCTGAAAAGTACTAGTCCGTGCAAGTTGGAACGAACCGGGCTCCTCTGCGTGAACGGTTTCTCAGTCCAAACCAAAGGGTAGCGAAGGCATTCCAAATGCCACAGGGTCTGGGTTCCTACGTCCTGAGCTTGAGCTACGAATAACGAGCCAGCGCTGCGCCAAAAGTAAGTACGTTACCTTGCGATTGAAGCAAGGACTTGCCCGCGCCGCCGACGGCTGAATGATTGCTAGGCGCGTTCCAGCTTTGGCGCACATACAGATACATACCAGGTTGATACCAGGTCTCCTTCCTCGACGTGGACGAGGGCTACGCGCATGAATTAAATACTCCCTCGACACCAAGCCTATTCTTGAAGTCTTGCTCGAAGTCGCTGAATTTACTCACTTGAATGGTGACTCCCAGTCGGGTTCCGAGGCAGGGTTTATAAGCTCTTCGCGATACCTCCCGATATACCTCCCGATCTTGAAAATCAACATCACCGTTCGGAAGAAAGACCGCGGGCCGCCCCATCCGCCCTGCGCATCAGATTAGATTACCTCGATCCTGATCCTCCGACGTTGCTCTGACGCCGGATCGCCCGCGAGTCCACCCGAAGACGCGTACGTCGCGTCTTACTCCCAGAATTTAACAGCAACTACGCATGGTACACTCAAGCTAGTCCTCAAGCTCGCGCCAAAAAAAAAAAACCCCCCGTAATCCCTTGGCACGCGGCCGAATCAAGTTCGAACTAAACGTCAAAAAACACAACACAAAAGAACTAAAAGGGCTCCAATTCGATTCGGTTCGTCCCAAAGGGTATGCTATGCTATGTATCGCACTTTGCTTTCGTGCTTTCGTCGCCAGGTCCAGGTCCAGGTATACACTACTTTTTCCCCCTCAACTTCCACCCGACTTTCATCGCACCCCCCTTTCCCCCGTCGCAACAGCAAATCCACCCACCCCTACCACCACATCAGGGAACCCACCCCCCGTAATTGTCTGCTATTGTTGCAGAACATTCCCGGAAATTGTTCGAATTGCTAAAGTTGCCGAAATTTAGTCAAATTATGTTGTCGGTCAAAATAATTGCAGAAAAGTTGTAGAAAAGTTGCAGTAAAGTTGCAGCAAAGTTCGCGCACCTTTGCCACAATTACCGATGCAGTTTGTTGTCGGTTCCTCAGAAACACACACGAGAGGATGAAAACAGCTTGGATTGCAAAAGAAACTACGGAATACATGTTATATACACTCTACATACACTACGATGATGACCACCCGGCGCCTTACAACCCAACCGTTCCCACACACGTGACCATACTTATTGGACCTGTAGCGGAGAATGAGCCCGGCGAACATCGGCACAAGGGAATTTGAATACCTTTTTGGTCGGAAGTCATTGGGTTTGATGACAAGAACTGTGGCGTGACTAAAGATGTGGCTTAACAAAACAAAGACAGACATATGGGAAACAACAACATACCCTTGGAATAAGGAAGGAGTCCAAGAAACAGGCCGACATTGATGAAGTGTGTGAACTGCGAGGGCGAGTGTTAGCCATCGAATATAATACCGGCGATATTCCTCACCGTGACGACGTTGACACCGTTTATGGACCGGGCGTGGCGTGGGTCAGACTGATTCAATGCTATGAGCAGACGCTATCAGGCTGCTCCGCGGAGAATATGAGCGGAGAAGACATACATTTGTCGACTAAAACTCGACTCGCCTCGCAATCGCAAACCCGCGCACCTGTCGAAACCTATCATCAGCATGGGCGCGGTGAAGGGGGAAAGGGTAATGACAGACTCACTGGACCACGAACGTGGAGTGAAATTGAGAAAGAGAGAAAATATGTCAGTCAGCACAATCCAGAGAGTGTGGACAGCGGACACACCAAAAGCCACCCTCGGTGGTGTGATAACAAGGCTTGGCAACAGGATAGTAGGAGGACTGAAGAAAGGAGTGATTTGAGTCTGTGTGCTGGTGCTCATCTGCGGGAACACAGGAAAGGCGAAGTCGGGGTTTGAAATGAGGTGGCGCAAACTGGAACAGGATTGCCGGGATGCCGATGATTAAGTTATGGGGGTTGTGGAGGATGTATTACAAGTCAGGAGAGGGAATGGTGAGGAAGAAAGAGGCGGGACGGAAGAGGAAGATGGAGGGAAAAGAAGAAAGGTGTTGTGCATTGTTGTGACAGAATCAAAACAGACCATCTTTCACGGCCACGTGTGTCCGTTTTTTATCCGACGGACTTTAGGGCGGGACTCGGTTGACCTTGGCAGATTTTGAAGTTACGCCAACCATCTGCGCCGCACGTGTGTTGTGCACATGGAACGAACCAATACCCGCTGAGACTGTCAAGCCTGGAAAACATGAATATTATTTTCAGAGCCCAATGCCTCCGGCGGTGTATATTGACTAGAAAATGGATGTTTCAAACTTTCAATTACTTGAAGACAGGACGGTTCCAAATGAGCCTAACTCAAAATTGAGAGAGGTATGTATCATTCACAAGAATACCTTTACAGTTACTGAAAATTTGCTGAAAAGTTGCCAAATAATATGTGGCACACTTGTTTTTTGCAACAGTTGTGCGAATGTTGACCAAAGTTGCCGAAAATTGTAAAAGTTACCAAAAGTTTTATAACCACAAAAAGAATTGTACACCTATTGCAAACAATTGTGAAGGAGGTTTTTCCTGATGCACCCTCCACGTACGTGTCGATAAGTAATCTCCACCCCTCAAACAACAACCACCCCCCCACCCATGGTCAATCCCCCCACAACCGCCACCACCGCCGCGCCCACCAACCCCGCGAACGCACTACCCAACAACGTCGGCGCCGCGCCACTGGGGGTGCTTGTGCTACTCGTACCGTTGGCGCCGGCGGAGGCGGAACCAGATTGCGAGGCGCCGGAACCAGTTTCCGAGGCAGCGGCGGAGGCGGAGATGTCGGCGGCGGTGTTGGAGGGGAGGAAGGGCGCGGTGGCGGTGGCGGAGCCGGTGGGGTGAGGGAGACTGAGGGGAAAAGAGGGGAGGTTAGTGAAATGTTGAGGAGAGGAGAATGGACGAATGAATTAGGAATTAGCGGATATGGATTTAATGATGCTGAGGCGGGAAGGGGAAAGGGAATCGGCGCTGAGCACGCGTGAATAGCGGGCTGAACACGCAGAGGCACGAGGTGGGAGGGATGTGAAGATCGAGCGCGAACACGATTAGTGTGTGCGATTTGGGGAAAGAGTAGGGTGAGAATGAAGGGGCGGATGAAGGGAAAGAATGAAAGTCACGATGGACGAAGGAGATAGGGTGCGTGGCGAGAGGTGAGGATGAAACCAAACGCGAATGGAGGGAAGCGAAGCAACGAAGGGAACGGAGAGGGAGGGAGGGGTGTAGATGAATTAAAGTAGGTAGGGCAGGCGGATAGGAAATGGATTATGGGACACAAAAAGGGGTGAGAATAGAGACGATGCCGAGTGCGAACGGGAAGACGGGTCCGTGAGGCACGGAGGAAGGTGGGATGGAAACGGAAGCGGACGCGAACGCAGAGCGCGAACACGAATAGCATGTGCCATAAAGGGAAAGGGACCAATGAAAGCAAACGATGGGTGAATTCGGAGGTAGGGTGTGTTATATGGTGGTAACGGAGCTGGGAACCGAACGCGAACGCACATGCGGAGATGAGTGCGAAAAGGGCAGGGAGGAAGATCACTGCTCGACGAAGGCAGCGATGGGAAGGGAAACACGAACGTCGTGTGTGAAAACGGCGCGCGCTCCGCGAGAAAAAGAAAAGAAACGGGGCGGGCAAGGAAACGACACGTAAGGGGACCACAGCCGGCAGACGGGACAGCAAGGGCGGCCTGGCTCTCAGCGGGCTTGCACTCGGCCGCGAGACAGCTGCCTGGGAGTTGGAGTTGGGGTCGGTGCACACGCGCAAGTGGCGATGGTGCTGCGAGAAATAGTCAGTACATTAAAGAGAGAGGCTTGTAGGCAGAGGCGGCAGCGGTAGCCTCGATGCAGCCGAGGGCGCGCAGGTGCTGAGGCCGGTGGCGGGTCGTAGAAGAAGAGTGACGTAAAAACGTAAAGCCTCGCCATCACCATCGGCCGAACTCTTCCTCTTCCTCCACCGACTCATTTTTACCTTTCTCTTGCTTCTCGAGTCCTTCCCTTCCCCTTCGCCGAACCGCACCAGCACCCCCACTCGACTCCCGTACCCGCTTTTCCCCAGTCCGCTACCCTCTAGTCACCCCGTCCCGCTGCCCTTTGTCGCTCTCAACGCGCTCGTCCCCGCCCCGCAGTACCTCGACCGCCCGCTTTGACGCCCAAGAGCGACACACACTTAATACCCGTCCCTACCCCTCGCCTTCACGTTATACCTCTTCGCACCCCGCGCGCACCCGGAATTCCCGCCGCCGTCCTGCAAAGTCACGGTCAGCGAAGGATACAGAAAGAGGTCCCAGGTGCGTACCCTAGGCAATCACACTCGCGCGTACTGACCACTTTTACGCCCTTATCGCGCCCGTTTGCCCTTCGCCGACCCCCGACCCCGCCGCGCGCCGGTCCGCGCGCGCCTACTGCATCCTCCCGCCGCCTTTCCATCCCTACTAATTACAAAACCCTTTCCACTGTCCTCCCCTCTCCTCGCCTTCTCCTCTCGTCTTCGTTCCCTTACACATTTCACATTTCACCCCGCAACCCTCTTCTCCATCCATCCCCGCACGACAACTCCGCGGCACCATGAGTCGACTCCGCCGTTCTCGGCAGGCGCTCACGCGGCCGGCTCAACTCGTTCTCGTCGCGCTGCCTCCCCAGCCCGTCGTTCGCCACACGCAGTCTGTTGTACTGTAGTCGAATATCGTTCCAACAATACACTCGTGTGCATTCATAATCACCTGTGGGATCGTTAACGCGGACTCGGATGATACTGGATCTGGATGACGGCGGACTTGCATGTAAGGGCTTGTGTCAATGGGAGGAAATCTGCGCCGTGAGGTCCACGGTGGGTCAAGTCGTAGATTGATTAAATTCAACTTCCGCTTACTTCGCGCGTAGATCCCGCCCTCGGTCAAGTAAACTCACGTAGGGGGATCTGGGGTGAAGGTAAGTAAAATAAGACTGAACCGACTGAGAGAATGCGACTCACGTCGAGGTTAGCCGCTTGAACCCAACCGAACGCGGAAAGATTGAACGCTGGGTGAATAAAATCATGGTCAGTAAGTACACAGTCTAAGCTGAATGACGTGAAATTGAACGGAATGCGTGCGTACCTCGGGGCGAATGTTGGAATGGGGTTGAAATTGCGCCGCCCAGAACCAATAAGTTGTGAATCGAGTTAAGCGAGGAACGAAGTAGGTGAACGGACTCGGGATGCAGTGAGTTTTCACAGGTAGGTTGAAATAAGCCGAGCTGAAGCAAAGAAGTCAGCGCGGAACTCGCCAATGTGAGTGCTCGAACCTTACCATTAATTACCGGCAACTTGAACGAATCCATTAACACACCATAGAACAGCGAACACTTCGACGAATTAAAGCCGACATACGATAGGGACGGAACTCGAGGTGGGCTCGAGGGAGGGCGGAAGGTATTACTCCCCGAGATATCGATGCCCGATTGCAAACTCTGCTTGGGAATTAGTGGATGGCTGGTCACCATCCATCGAATGAGCGCTAGGTAAGTTGTCTTGAGTTGTACTCATGACCTGGACATTGAAGGTCAATGACCTTGGGTCATTGAAGATTGAAAATATTATTATTATATTACAGATGCCAGACTAAACCAAACCGGCGTTCGTCGTTCGGTTGGCTTCGAGTCCGATGGGCGGTCGAGTACTGAGTATCCATACCATCGGCCCAAAGTTGGGTTGAATTATCGAGGCAAATAACCTCGAGCACATACCCGGCTTCTAATCGCACCCGCTTGAAGCGATGGACTACTTTGAATGAGGTTGGAGGCTTAAACGAAGGAAGGTCAGTTCGAAAATGATTCATAAAATTGGCGGGCATGCCCGCATTCCAACGGTCCGAGTTCAAATGGCCAGGGTACTAGGAAGGTATTGAATGACGTGAACCACTGGCATCTTATATCCACTTGAACGAAGCTCAACATTGCTGATAAAATCGAAGGCGGACGTACCTGGCATCGGCTCGGCCCACCAAGGACGCATACCCAGTCTTGAAGTCCACTTCATGCAAGGCCATTGCGGTGTTCGACTAACCTGAGGCGTGAATCTGGAGACAAGTCAATGAATAACCCGACGAAGCACTTCGAAAACTGACCGGGCGTAGCGTTGAGGTTGATTGATGCTTCAAAATGCGAAGGTTAGTCGAACATTCATTCAATCAAGCCAAGAGAAAATCGAACCGTACTTACGACCTTGTGCCCGACCCAAAGTAAAGTTGAACCGACCATCTACTAGCCAAGGAGCAATTAGACTACACCGCCAAAGTGCCGACAGGTTGAATTCAGCTGGCATCGTCACTTGTTGGCCATGTTTAACTGAAGCTGGATACAGCTGGGATTTGACTGGCTGCCAGCTGGGATTTCCAGGTGTCCACTCACACAGCTGGCGACCCCTCGTGGTAGCCCAGAGCCCCAATAATCAAGTGAAAATTGCCGTGAAGTCCTTATTGCAGCATCATTGAATGCCTGCTCCAAGCCTGCTCCTACTAGTAGTAAGGATCTAGCCGTCAATTGTTGACCCGAGAACGAAGGGGAAGAAACTTTGCTTCATCTCTCAGAGTGTGTAACTTGAAGCAGCAAGCTGTCTCAGCCAGGGCACACAAGTTGCATGTTTCGGACACACGAAATGTCCGTGCGCAATCAATTGTGATTATTTGTTTTCCTGTCATAGTCACGTGCGTGTTGGTCGCGCAACTGTACTCCTGCTTCCTGCCACCAACCTCATCCTGCGGGTCTACTACCCCCCTCGCGGGCTTTCTTCAGTCAACTGCTTATGTGGCTGGATATATTTCGTCCCAATGGACCCTCTCGACTCTCGAGGGCATTCAAGACCTCAGAACAATCGGGCGACGTCGGAGGTGGATATGAAGGAAGGGGTCAAGGTCTTATGCAAGCTGGAAGGACGCGGTCTGGACATCACATTCCTCCCCATTTTACCGTGAGCTTGGTTGCGCATTCAGCTTCCGCAAGTTCGCATTGCTGTGCGAGCTCACGCGAGGCCGCCACTTTAACTCACACCTCGCCTACTCGATATCGCGACTGCGCTCGCAAATCTGCCCCCACGGCACTCAATATCATCAAATACTGTCGTATTTGCCACAAGACGTCAACGTGTCAACACCGGATGGGTCAAAATGAAGACAAACCGCAACCACTTTCTTTCAAGATGCTAGCCCATCCAATACACAAGCCCGCAAATCAAGACTTCTTGCATAGACCAAATATGAAGAGCTGGGTCCCGGAAGGGTAGGGAGTCGAAGGAGGTGACAGAAATAACCTGCGGGGTGGCCGGATATTTGCGGTAGTACTCAGGGACGGCCTCAGGAGCAAAGAGGTCGGAGTGTTTGACCCACTGGTTATGTGAAGGGTCGTACCCCTTCCAAGACACCCAATACCACAGCGACTTCCAACATGTTTTAGCCTCAAGAACCTCATCAACTTCCCACTCTGGAGCGTCCCCAGGCGCCTGTGGAAGGACTAGAGCTGGCTCCTCATAGCCGGGATGGCCGTCAAAAGAATCGTCCTCAGCAAGCTGCGGCTTCACTATGGTGAACACGGGTGAAGCTGAGAGAGGTAAGGGGGTAGCTCCAGCTTGTAAGCACCATGACCAGCAACCTTGACCACCTTCAAGGGGCTCAGGTGTCGGTGAGAGAACTTTGGCAAGGGACGGGTGGTCTGGATGTCGGAGGCATTAAGCCACACCGGTGATAGGGCGTGTACTGGAACACACATGAAAACCACCAAGTTTTCTTCGATTCTCGACCTATACTCAGGCGAAGTGAGACTAGAACTGAGGGAATATGTTCTCCTCGGAATGATATTCTACACCGCTTACGGTTGAAAGCTAGCGACTAACAAGTACTTTGGGGTCCAACCGAGAGCCTTAACAGGTGTCTTGGTTCAGCCATACAGTCTACCGCTGGGCTCTGGGAGTTGGCTTACTGCCAGACTCTTTGAGTACTGAGGTGAACAAGAGGAACTATTACGGTCTTAATGGCTGAGCGCTACTAGCGGTAGCCTCATTGAGATAAGGGGATTGCATTGCAGCTCCTACCAAACGGTTGGAAAAGCTCCAACCGTAGGACAACATTCGATAGTTCTACCCATAGCACCGGCAGCCGGGCTGGTTATTTATAGAAACCTGGTCTAGCGGCTAGCCGTTGGTGGCTGTGTAACCTAACGGTAGAAACAGAAAACGCGATCCCCCCACCCCGCGCGCGCAAGTTTGATGGCCGTGATACAGATCACCGCCGCTCCCACGTCTCGCTTAGGGACTTTAACACCGTCGGAGTCGACCTCCCGCCCTCTCCCGCCGTACTCGTCGTCCTCTGCGCGCTCGTCGACGTCGGGATCGTCGCGGGCGGCTGATACGTGCCGGGTAATATATTATTCAATTCCACATGTTTTGTCTTGAATTCCGACCGCGTTACGGGGAAGTTCGCAGCACCGTACCTGCTAAGTATTTTGCCAAATCGGCGGAAAGTGGGAGCTGTTCTAAGCTGTTATGATTTATGATGGTCTATCCAAAATTTCCTGCGGGACCCCCCATGTTCTTTCGGCAGTTCAACATCACGGCAGTGAAAATGATGGACACAAGGTAAAAATATTTGGACCAGTTAAAATTAAGAGATAGCGAGAATCACAGACATAATCTAAGGAATATAGACACCCTGGGTGTTACGAGTGAATCTGGCCGATGATTTATTCCCCTTTTGTCCCCATGTGGTAGGCCGAACAATTCCTGTCTCCGTCAATCGACGTACATCAGCCCCCATTGCAGCAATGTCCTTCCCGACGTTTTGAGCCTTCATGGAGTTGAGGAAAATTCTTGCCTCTTTTGGATGGTTAACTTGCTCCTCCAAAATTGCGAGACCTGCTTTAACCTCAATAATTCTTTTCTTTACCCATTCAACACTGGAGTTCTGGAGAAATAAACATTTGAGTTGTCGTTCAAACCAGAGAATTAACCAGAGAAATAAGGGAGGAAGGAGACGTCGTGGACCACGTACATCTTCTTCTTCATCTGCAACCACGGGCGAAGACGACAACAGGATCGGGTCGGTACCACTACCAGACCCACGCTGTTGAACAGGAGTGTGCGGAGCGGGAGCAGAAGCAAGCAGAACCCTCTTGCGCTTCGTTCCGCGGGGAGGAGAGGGAGTGTGCTCTTTCCCCTCAACCGCGTCGCCACCATCCGAAACGGTTCCGGAGTCGACCACATTAAGTTCGGATCCGTCCTTGGGGCAGAGCAGGTGATGGCTGTAAAATGGGGTAACGCGACGGCGGACCACCTCGCGGAAGAAATCGGGATGGGGTTCGTGGAATGCCTGCACCAGATGCTTGCAGAGGAGGAATACCAGTATCTCTAGCCCTTCGTAATACTCACAAGTGTGTTGTCTCAAATTTATAGGTCAATCTGACCATAACACAGAGTATGCAACAAGTTCTGTACAAAAAGGCCGATATTTTCCCAATAAGGCAATTATGATCGCATCAGGAAAAACGGGGAACGTGGTGCCCTCCGCATTTGCATTGCGAACACAATGAGCATATTTACAAGGCAAACTGACAAGAACTGAGCTCACAATAATGATTATCATTGAAAAGCGGGGGGAAAAAAAAAAAAACAGCCCGCGCCCTGAGTTCTGCAAATGGCTGTAATGGTGGCCCGGATATATTGCTCCTTCTCATTGAGCTCGGGCTTGTTGGATTTGAGCAGGAGAAAGCCAAGGGGAACCCCGGAGCCACCAACTTCACCGAGAAGCGCGAAGCATTCGAAGCCAGCCTTATTTGTTTGGACTGAAACAAATCAACACCGAGGAAAGAGAAAATAAGGTAAATGAAGGTAAATGAACATACACGTGGAATCGAGCGCGACCTCGCGGATAACACCTTCCCACTTCTCCAGCACTGATGGGAACACGAATCCCAGCGCACGAAAGCCATCACTTTGCGGCAGTGGGATTGGCTCCAATTTGTGCGCCGGGTCTGCGGTGAATTCCTGCAGAAGAATCTTTGCAGACTCAAACTCGTCGTCGCAGCACCACCAGTTCCCTTGCTGTTGCTTGAACCATTGATTGTAAACTGATTTCTGCGAAAACTTCGGACGCGGATAAGTCTTGAGTATCTCCTTCCAAAGCTGCTGGCTATTGATATCTTTCATACAAACAAAAAATAAATAAGAGGTAAGAACCTGAGGTGCACGCATGTTTGGATTTTTGGCGATAAATGTCCTGATGTCGTCCGGGATGTCAATGCAGACATATTTCTGGTGACAATCACCGTGGCGAATGCGGACATAACAGTTGGGCTCGCCGGGGGAGGCCCAGATATTGAGCCAACCGCCGCAGTCAAACATTTCCATTGAGCCTTTGTCGCGTCGTTTGGCTGCATCGGGATTCTTCTTAGAAATGTGGCAGCGGGACTCGAGTTGGGCACAATGATAGGCGTAACGGCAGTCGTCCGAGCTCTTGCAACTATGAGTTGCATGATAACTACACAAAAAATGGTCACTCCACATTTCACCACAAATATTGAAGACTTACAGGAAACGGTACCCAATTTTCTCCCATACAATCTCCGCCAACGCGTCAATGGACGCTCGAAGGTCATCTGTTCCCTCATCAACTAGCTCTGACATATCAACATGGGCACAGAAGACGTTGATATCGCCCGCGGCCTCAAGCGCGCTGCGAAACGCGTCGAGAGAAATGGGATCCACTCCCAAAAAATCGGAAGCATCGTCGTCTCGTTCTGTCGACGCGTCCGCGGTTGCATTCTCCTTGTTGGGATCATTCCCCTTGTTCTTTTCCTGCCTGCGTGCCCTGTCGCGCTCTGAGCAGTCGCGACAATTTGACGCGATCTGAAGTCCACCTCCGCGGAATTGGGCCTTCCAATTCTCTGCGGTGACAAGCCTGAGTTTATGTCATTTACCACATTTTTGAGCTTCCATCACCGGAGTACGGGATGTGTCGAAGACAAGGCAGCGACGACGAAGGTGATGCTGGGAGAGGAAACGCGAATGGTCACAGCAGCTGTGATGTGACAGTGTGAATTATTTTATTTATTTATTTTATAACATTTATTTTAACTTGAAGGGAAAATTTTCCGGCGCACATCAGCTGCCTGCGACGATGCCGTCGACGAGCGCGCAGAGGACGACGAGCACGGCGGGAGAGGGCGGGAGGTCGACTCCGACAGTGTTGAAGTCCCTAAGCAAGACGTGGGAGCGGCGGCGATCTGTATCACGGCCATCAAACTTGCGCGCGGGGTGGGGGGATAGCGTTTTCTGGTAGAAACCAGCCTGCGGCATGAACATAGAAAGAAGACACTTACCGTTGGAGCAGTCTGACAGTAAGACTATTTCAGGACAAGATATATGATAATGGGTGTCTTTACGGTCAGAACCTCTTACGGTTGAACCACCTCAGAGCCAGCCGCCGGTATGGTCTATTTATAGCCAAACCGGCCAACGGTTAGCGGTGGCTATGCTACTCTACGGTTGGGACTCACCCATGGGAAGAATACAGGAAAGGGTCCCTACCGTTGGAATGGTCCAACGGTAGGACTACATACAGACAAGATACAAGATAACATAACTCTACGGGAGAAACCTCCTACGGTCGAGCTGCCTCCTACGGTAGTGGTTAGTAACCGATGATGGGAGATCGACTGACGGTTGGATGCTGGCAACCAGAACTACGGGAAGTTAACGGTTGGAGTTTGAACCGGAGATATGTTCCTTGAAGGGTGGTCTACCGTTGGTCTGAGACCAGCGGTGAGCCATTTGCCAAGTCCTCTTGAGATTAAGAAATGAAAAAGATACTAGTTGAAGTGCCTACGGTAGAAGGGCTTCAGCGGTGAGTGGCAGAAGAAACTGCTCGCCGTCGGGGCAATTCGGCTGAGATGATGACGGTACAATCACGGACTAGAGATAGGCGGTCAAAAGCACCCACGGTTTGAGAATGCTCAGCCTGCCATTGGACCGCTAACCGCAGGACCATGCAACCCAACAATCACGACATATCATGCCATTCCGACTCAGTTCCGTTTATCCCCTCTCTGCTCCTACCGTTTGTATAAATAATAACTACTTTCACAAATGTACTCCAGTAGATTACCCCCCCCACTTTTGGAGGAATATAGTGCACTCAGAACGAGATAAAAAAAGATTTAAGATACTGCAATAAGATTGGATCGAGGCGTGTATGTCCCCGTGCAACCACCATTTAAGACCATCATAAGTGCAGCCGCCTAGCCAGCCGCTAGCCCGTTGGTTGCCGCCGTTGCCCACCGGTGATAAGCCAGCAATTGGGCCACCCGCGGAATTTGCCATTTTTGCTCATTCTGTGCCACTAGCTATATTGTAATCAGCTATATGAATCACTCAACAGAGGGCTAGTGTCAGTCCGGACAGCTAGCTAGGAGACAGCAGCGTATATACTATAAGCTTTAAGGTGTGAACTTACTGGAAGGTCAATACTGGCTGGGAAGTCAAAATCATACTTAAAGCTTTAAGTCAAACCTTCTCTTTTAACAAACCCTCAGGGTTCGTAGGAGTTGGGCGTTCACTCTAATCAAGGACAGGAGGAAATACTATCCATCCGTGACCAGGGTTGAGGAACGGGGCTTTACAGGGGCAACCTATGTTGACTAGAACATTTGTCTGTGGCAGAGTTGGCATTTCCTGTCAATCAAGCTGACAATCCAAGGACCGGAAAGGTCCTACGGCATAGCCAGGAACGGCACCTCAAAGGGGGCAGTAGCGGCAACAAGGTCTTGCCGCCGGCTAAACCAAAATCGTGATGCCAAGGAGCTATTAACAGTTTTGACTCGAACAGACTCAGATGGCTCTTCACGAATGACTTGAATTGACTCGAATGACTCGAGGCTGATTCACCAGGAGTCACACACACCGAATTAGGACAATATGACTAGGCTGGAATATTATTTGGACATGCCAGAAGCGGACATATATTATTTATTTTAATTGTACCAACATCCATGCAGATTATTCTTCTTATTCAGTCATGATTTGTATGTAAATTAGTAGATTGTACTCAGTAGGAGTCCGTAACCTCACGGACTCAGCGTTTAGACCATTATGTACATTACTGTTTCGAGTTTCCGTGTTTTGTAGTATTTGGTATGTAGGATTTAGTATATAAGTAGAGGTAGAGCTTAGATGGAAGCCAGTGGACTGTACCCTTCTTGTTAGGAGCACAGCATAACACGTGCCTCCGTCCGGGAAGTCTCACGGAATCCATTCGGTGTACATTTGAGTGTCTTAGAGATACTTTGGTGTCTATCAATATATTGGGATTGGATTATATTTGTTGTGAGCGTCAGCGTCAGCATTTTAGGGTCAGTGTCAGTGTCAGCGTTTTAGGGTCAGTGTCAGTGTCAGCGAATATTACAGCGGAACTTGTCTACTTTCAGTTACAGTTCAAATCCAGCGTCGAACTAAGTCTAGTTCATCACACAACCACCCGGTGTACATCACCACAAACCTTTTTGAAAACCACAACTCTTCTAAGAACTATAAAGGTCGCATCAGTGCCCAATAGGTCCGAGAAACCAAATGGTCGACTTAAAGCTTTAAGTTGAAACCTAGTTTTCAGCTATTGCAACAGCCGTAATACTTCGGTTGGAACCCCATGAACGCATATACAAGCGGAGAAGTGATTAGGTGTTTGATTTGGAGTGTGTTTAGTGTGTGGTTTAGCCATACATCGAGACCCAGTATCCAGCTCGTTTCCCCTCAGTCGTCCCGATCCGCGGCGTATCACCGGAAAGTAGCCGCCGTTGAGTTTATCTCCCGCCGTTACAAGTACCGTCCGTGGGAATTAAGGAAAACCTCGTCCCTTTGGGCTTACAGTAGACTATTCTGTGGCCAGAGTATTCACCGTAGCGTTGTGCAGTCTACTTCTGGACTTTCTCGCAGATGAGTTGCCTATAAGTCGAAGCTCAATGTGATGCGGACTGCGGTTCTGTGAACTGCCTGACCCGGGGTGGGTATAGTCAAGTAGTGTTTACAGAATTTAATTCGTCCTCTAGGGGGAAATTGCTCTGTCGCGGAGCTGCGTAGTTTAAGGTACGCTAATGCGCGATATATAATTTGTGGTGTGTGTGTGTGTGTACAGTTCTCTCCGTTTGGATTGAACGCTTTGCCAGGTTCCTCGAAGATTTAGTTCTTCGTTGGGGGCTGGCCTTCCGAAGGTACCGCGGATGGATAGTTTTCTACACTTGCTCGAAGGGTACGCTCCGCAATGCGAATGCTGTTCCGTTCCGGAGTACTCGGGTTATCTGTTATGCTATCCACCCGTCTCGAACGTATCGGACGGCAGGTCTCTTCAGTACAGTGCAACACTATACAGACGGCTATAGCGATTCCCTTCGTAGCCTGGTTTCTCCGTTGGTGAACGCCTTGAAATGGAATCACTTCCGTTTCGAAGACTCGGGGGTGAAGTGTGCGAATTGAATGGGGGAAATGGTATGATCGCGTAGGATAGGCCTTCCGTGTACGATGGGGTAGGTTCCTCGCAAGGATATGCACTCGAACTCCGAAAAGGAACGGTTGCACGAAGCTAAGTTAGGTGACTGGCCGTTTGGTAATGTGCCGCGTTAATCTACTACCGCGCGCTTTCAACTCCGGATTGACTATATTTCCCCCGTATCGATTTATCGAAATGGAGGTGAGACGGACGGGGTTTCTTGACAAGCCCTGGCCTTCTAGGTGACCTTGGTTTGTCCTACTATTGGGCGGCACTACCCGTAGCGGAGTGTATTTAATTTAGTTCCCCACCCTGGTGTACTTCAGGGGGAGTAGCTTTAGGTAAATGCAGTGGGAGGTAATAAGATGCTCATTCCGTATCCTACAGCTGGCTTTTATACCGTACTCTGTCCGATACTCGCGCGCGTATTTATACCTTTAATTGGAAACGGACGTTCCACCCTTTCAGTTCTGACTCGCCTCTGTGATCGCCCACGCGTTCCCGATTCCGAAGGGGTTAGAAATTGACTCGGAGCAGCCTCGTGTCGCTTCCGTTTCCCGTTTCAGTCCCCCCGTTTCCCAAGAACCGCCTTAGTTCTCCGTTTAGTCGCCCCGTTTCCCATACCGCAACCACTCCGTCTCCGTTTGCTCCCCCACTTCCTTCTCCCCAGTACCGGCCAGGTGGCGGAATGGCAACGCATGCGAGACAAATAACAGAGCCTGTAATGTTTCCTCGCAAGGTCTCCGTTCGATTCGGGGTCTGGCCTTGATACACTATCAAGAAACTTTTGCCTCCGTTCCGTTTTTGAGTGAATGCGCGTCGAGTTTTTGAGTGAACACATTGAACGGCCAGGTAGCTCTTGCCAGAATCAATATTTTCCTGCTCGATGCTTGCTTGTGGGTTTCCGTTCGATTCGGAGTCTGATGTTCGGCCAGGTGGCGGAATGGTAACGCGCGCGAGACGAATACACAGACTCCCATAACGTTTCCTCGCAAGGTCTCCGTTCGATTCGGGGTCTGGCCTTTTTATTCGGAGGCGCACTGTGTCATATTCTTGGACGTCGTGAGTATGAATTTCCTCCCGTTTGGCCGCGTTCAGAGCGCATCACAAAGTGACAGCTCACATCGAGTCCTACGGGAAACACTTGTTGCGAGATAAAGCTATCCTACTGTTAAAGAAAAGCCAACTGCTGCCTTACTGCTGCGAATCAACCATCTTGAAGGGTGATACGTACCCTACTTCCCCGAACACACACACACACGAGTATTGAGATTGGAGTTAGTGATTTGATTAGATTTTGGAGTTAGGGTGTTGGTTTGAGTTATACTCGCTACGCTCGACTAGTACTTCATATCTGGTGATTTCACGGCCGCACCCCAGTGCACCGTTCCACCGGGGCACCAACCTTGATCTCTGGGGCTGAAGTGCGTCGGTTGTAGTACCACTTGTACTCATCCTTAGCGTGCGGCCTTGGCTTCGAAGACCCCAGAGGCAATCCGGTCGCGGAACTTGTTAACTGACTCCACCCCTGAACACAGCCCATTCGGTTCAAACCCCATGCGGGGGAGCTGTCCAGTATCGGTCACGAACGGGACCTGCTGGGTGGAAGAGACAAAAAGGCTGAAATTTTCCCAATAAGGCAATTCTGATCGCATTAGGAGGAATGAAGATCGTAGTGCCCTCCAAATTTTCATTGTGAACACAATGAGCATATTCTTAAGGTAAACGGACAAGAATCGAGCTCAAAATGACCATTCTCACTGAAAAGTGCGAAAAAAACAGCCCGCGCCCTAAGTTCCGCAAATGGCTGTAATGTGATTTTCCGGCTGTGAGCACTACATGACTTGTGTGAAGCATTCCAGACCTCAGGTGCGAGCCTACAAGACCATCCTTAGGTTTTGAGAATCCTGTCACTTGGGCTCAAATTTTCCCCAAGTCCATTGCCGACCACTTTTGACTTTCCGCCACAATGTCGTTTCCAGATCGGGGAATTATTTTTGGCCAACTCTCGGCGCTATCATTCCAATCAATCAGCACTGAGCTCGTGTTCTCGACCGTCAGCCACTCGCCAACCGATTTCTTCTTCTACCCTCACTCTTGTACTCATTTCACTACTCATTGACACCCTGTTAACCCTGCATTCTCTAGCAACCTCAAGTCTGCATGTGGCAAGTGCGAGAGGGATCTGATCCGGCTGGCTATCTGCTTTCTGCATATCTTTGACCAGCCCTCAAAGCCTCGCTTACCCTCATGTGCATTGTACACCATGTCATCTGTCCTCAAACTACATCCTATATTTGTCTTGAATCCTCTTACTAGTGTACTGGAGTGTGTACTACAGTACCTATTGAGGTCAACTTAGATAGCATGTATGAAGCTCGTTATGCAGTCTTTGGGCTCAATGCTATGATCTCTCAGTGCAACTGGCTCTCAGTAAAAAGCTTTGTGCAACTGTGACCGAATGATATTTGTCTGCGACTCTGCAAATTTGAGCTACCTGCGGCAGGTTCGGCACATTTAATGTGCCGTGGATCGTGCTGAAAATAATTTCCTGATCAGGACATCACATTGCGGCGGAAAGTACGAAAGGATTGCTGACAGCTGGGGACGTTGGATCACAGAGTATGGCATCATGTGGTGATTACGGTGGTTCAGTCCTGTCACAACAAAGATCAACACCTTTTCCTTCCTCCCTCCATCAATCAATTACCCGTAGCCAATAAGTAAAACCTCTCCCTATTTCCTTGGGGCATCCTAGGCCAGGTACCTCTGAAGTGAGTATTTTTGCCCCATTTTTTATGCTTTTTACGCCAACTTTCCCAAAATTATCCCTCGAAGGACAGAAACCTGTTGGCGCAGACCAAACGGCAATTGGGACAGCTTGTAGTTGTTCTCCCATACATGAGTGACACACACATATACAGATATACACACACATATACAGATATACACACATGTCCAGATTCCAGATGTGTCTCGTTAAGCTGGTGTTTATTCAGGCATCTGTGATGCTTACCTCATAACGCAGGACACCGGGTACGTTACGCGGTAACCAAGAGACTCTACAAGCGAGGTACGAGCTAGGGAGTGTGAAACATGGTTCAGAAATCCAAATCAGACTCAGAGTTCAGACTGACTTCTGTGAGGACTTCCGGGGGAGTGCAGTGCTGGGTGTATGATATCTTGGTGCTTTCGTCTACCCAGCTCTGGAGGTTTTGATCACCTTGTCCATTCAAATTGAAGGACACGGATTCATGGTTGGATATATCCTTTTGGTCTGTTCCCCTAATACAGAAGAATATCATTGAATGCATTCTTTCAATGTATATAATCACTCAATCAGAGTAAACAAGGAAAAACTGTATACATTTGGTCTGTGTATATGTCAGGCAAGGTTATATTTAATGAGAGTAGCATTGGGTCCACGCAGTACCATGGACAAAGTTAGCATAAGAGGGCTTTGTTGATTGTCTATGAATCACTATTGTGTGATTTGGGTACCAGAACCCTGTTCTATACCCACTTGGAAGCCAGAAGAGCAATATTGATGGAGTAGAGAACCACCCTTCACGAATCTTGAAATGTGCATTGGCCGGGATGCTCTAAGATAGGACTGTAAGTATGGGAAAGACATAAAATGATATCTAGAGTAGCTTACCTGGATGAAATGGTGATCATTGAGATGTTTGATGTCAAAGCCGGCAAAATGAGCTAAATTGCGGGAAGACTTTGCAGTGCCAGTATCCAGGATGTGCAGCACAGAATCAGGAAAGCCAGACACTATGTGGTTGCCATCTGGTGAGAATGCAACTGAATTGACCCAGCGGGTGTGGCCTTCAAGTGGTGCACCGATTGTCTCCCCTGTTGCTGCATCCCATATGAGCACAGTGTGATCCTTAGAGCCAGACACTACATGCTTGCCATCTGGTGAGAATGCAACTGATTTGACCGAGTCGGTGTGGCCTTCAAGGGGTGCACCAACTGCCTCCCCTGTTGTTACATCCCATATGTGCACAGTGTGATCGCCAGAGCCAGACACTATGTGCTTGCCATCTGGTGAGAATGCAACTGATTCGACCGAGTCGGTGTGACCTTCAAGCGGTGCACCAACTGCCTCCCCTGTTGCTACATCCCATATGCGCACAGTGTGATCCTCAGAGCCAGACACTATGTGCTTGCCATCTGGTGAGAATGCAACTGATCTGACTGAGTCGGTGTGGCCTTCAAGCGGTGCACCAACTGCCTCCCCTGTTGCTACATCCCATATGCGCACAGTGTGATCACCAGAGCCAGACACTATGTGCTTGCCATCTGATGAGAATGCAACTGATTCAACCCAGTCGGTGTGGCCTTCAAGTGGTGCACCAACTGCCTCCCCTGTTGCTACATCCCATATGCGCACAGTGCGATTTTCAGAGCCAGACACTATGTGCTTGCCATCTGATGAGAATGCAACTGATCTGACCCAGTAAATGTGGCCTTCAAGCGTTGCATTAACTGCCTCCCCGGTTGCTACATCCCATATGCGCACAGTATGATTCTCAGAGCCAGACACTATGTGCTTGCCATCTGGTGAGAATGCAACTGATCTGACCGAGTCGGTGTGGCCTTCAAGTGGTGCACTAGCTGCCTCCCCTGTTGCTACATCCCATATGCACACGGTGTGATCCTCAGAACCAGACACTATGTGCTTGCCATCTGGTGAGAATGCAACTGATCTGACCCAGTCAGTGTGGCCTTCAAGCGGTGCACCAACTGCCTCCCCTGTTGCTACATCCCATATGCGCACAGTATGATCCTCAGAGCCAGACACTACATGCTTGCCATCTGGTGAGAATGCAACTGATCTGACCGAGTCGGTGTGGCCTTCAAGGGGTGCACCAACTGCCTCCCCTGTTGTTACATCCCATATGTGCACGGTGTGATCGCCAGAGCCAGACACTATGTGCTTGCCATCTGGTGAGAATGCAACTGATTCAACCGAGTCGGTGTGGCCTTCAAGTGGTGCACCAACTGCTTCCCCTGTTGCTGCATCCCATATGTGCACAGTGTGATCGACAGAGCCAGACACTATGTGCTTGCCATCTGGTGAGAATGCAACTGATTCGACCGAGTCGGTGTGGCCTTCAAGCGGTGCACCAACTGCCTCCCCTGTTGCTACATCCCATATGTGCACAGTGTGATCCTCAGAGCCAGACACTATGTGTTTGCCATCTGGTGAGAATGCAACTGATCTGACCGAGTCGGTGTGGCCTTCAAGCGGTGCACCAACTGCCTTCCCTGTCGCTACATCCCATATGCGCACAGTGTGATCACCAGAGCCAGACACTATGTGCTTGCCATCTGGTGAGAATCCAACTGATTCAACCCGGCTGGTGTGGCCTTCAAGTGGTGCACCAACTGCCTCCCCTGTTGCTACATCCCATATGCGCACAGTGCGATCACCAGAGCCAGACACTATGTGCTTGCCATCTGGTGAGAATCCAACTGATTCAACCCAGCTGGTGTGGCCTTCAAGCGGTGCACCAACTGCCTCCCCTGTTGCTACGTCCCATATGCGCACAGTGTGATCGTCAGAGCCAGACACTATGTGCTTGCCATCTGATGAGAATGCAACTGATTCAACTGAGTCGGTGTGGCCTTCCAGTGGTGCACCAACTGCCTCCCCTGTTGCTACATCCCATATATGCACAGTGTGATCCTCAGAGCCAGAGACAATGTGCTTGCCATCTGGTGAGAATGCAACTGATTTGACCGAGCCGATGTGGCCTTCTAGAACACCTCTCGTAGCTGGCCACTTCTCCATCTGTCCTTTTGCAATTGATAACAAATTGGGAAATTGTGGTTGAAACATCTTGCAAACATATGACTCTTGAGGTGCCAATGCCAAAGCGGAGATGTAAATATGGGGAGCACTCTGACTAATAGCAGGGCCAAAAAATGCTATAAATCTCTGCGCATCTTGAGTGAATGGCACAACTGACTGGTCCTAATGTTATTTTAGTCTAATTGCAAATTCAACAGAATCAATGACCCAAACCTGTGTCCATGCAAGGAAATCTGACAATGCTCTGGGAGCGTTCCTCACCATTTTCAGTAGGCTCAAAACCTCAAGCCAAAAGAGCAGCTTTGTCTCAAGGAAATTTTTCACAGCATTTGAGACTTTATAATTGAAAGTTGTTCCTTTCAGATGGTTTCCCCAAAATAGACATGCATATTGCAAATGGTTTGGAATATAGTCCTTCACTTTGTCCGTGATATTAGGCATGTCAGCATTGCACACATGTGATGTAGGTAGCTTGCAGATGTTAAATTTCAGTCCTTGCAAGACTTGCATCATATTCAAGATGGTAGTGTATTGCTGTTCCTCAGTGCCACAGAGGAGATCTAATCTCTTCTCTTGGATCTTGGAGGCCATGTACTCTCGAAAAGAATGATGTATGATCTGGATGGTGCCTTCATTGGTTTCTGGAACTCGGATAATTGCACTCAGAGGGACCAACACCCTTCTAACATCTTCCTCTGATATTTGGAGCAATTGTCCCAGACAGCATGCATCCAGAGGTTCAAAGAGGTTCAGAATTGTGCTCAGAATTCTTTTGCCATTGTCATAAAACCTTTGATCAAGCTTGTCTCCATCCTGGGGTTGACAAATGCCCATATCAACAATATGGAAATATAAATCATCCAGGTCCCGAAGTCGCTCCTCGTGGTAGAGAAGGTTGTCAAGACAGATTTGAGGGTGTGCTTTGTGTTGCTTCCCAACAACATAACGAACCACAGTGGCAGCAAAAATGAAGAGCCCATTTGCACGTGAGGTGATCAAGTCCACATCCTGATCTTTCGGTGTCCACTTTTCATGTGTCTTTGAGGTAAGACTGTTCAATGATGTCTTAACATAAAGTCGGATGTCATCTTTCACAGTGTGTTCATGATTGTCAAGGATGATTGGGTGCATTAATGAAGACAGCCGATCAAGTTTGATAAACGATGGAACCTGTGGCCGTCCAGTAAGGAAGAACCGAATATGAGTTGGTATCTGATCAATGCTTTCTGAGAGCCATGTGAGAAATTTGTGGCCTTGATCACTTCCACATTCATCTAGAGCATCTAGACAAATGATCCACGGTGTTTGGGAATATGGTATTTGTGCAAGAATGTCTAAAACCAGCTTTTGAAACTGCTCCTTTGGATCTGAAAAAAGAATCCTAGTATGGTCCTTGTGTAAGAGGTCCACAAGACAATTTCTAAAGTAACTGCTATAATCTGCCAGTTGGAGAGCAAGAGTGGTGGGAAGAAAGTCAAGTTCTCTGCGCTCTGCATGATGACGAGAGAAGAAGAATGACGCTGCCAGAATATGTTTTTCCTCAGCTAGAATTTGGGCTACAGTCTTTGCAATAGTTGATTTTCCTGAGCCTGCTGAGCCACTGAGCATGACTATCTGCTTCGAAAAACCGGTCAGGCTCAGGTGTGTTAGAACATCCTTGAGGATTTCAACTCGTGTGCCTTTCATGCATGTATCTGGGGTATTTGCAGCATTGTACTGTGCTGGAATGTATTTGAGGTCTGCAAGAATTGCCTTTTGTTGCACCTGGTCCACTGCTCCAGGATGAGTGTGCATTCTTTGAACTATTGAATGCACATACCTTGTGGTGCCATACTGCCAACATTTCTCTGAATCTCTTGGACTGATTGGAAGTTAATGCTCATTCAGTATATGACCCAGAAATATCTACCTTGTGGTGTCATGGTATCAACATTTCTCTGAATCTCTTGGACTGGTTGAAAGTCAATACCCATGCAGCATACAACCCAGAAATATTCACCTTGTGGTGTCATAGTGTCAACATTCTTCTGGATCTCCTGGACTGATTCCGAAAGTCAATCTCCATCAAGCATGTGGCTTGGGAATATGCACCTTGTGGTGTCAGGTCTCCAACCAACTTCTCAATGGAGATAGCACCATGGAACTACAAACAATTAGATTGCATCGATTTAATAAGCAACCATCACGATGCTCACGGTAAAGTCCTGGATGCAGGATATTATTGAGTTCTGAATGTTTTGGATCACTTCCTTGTCTTCTTTGCTGTTTACGAAACCCATTATTTTTGTTCGTTTCACTAGCTGATTGTGATCGGTAATAATTGGATGAAGTTCTCTGTGTGTGATAGCAAACATTCAACAAGGCATACATGAAGATTGAGTTGTAACCACACACTTTTTCAAAGTTTCTACTCTCTGCTTCAAATCACCCTCCACGTTTGAACAATCCACAGCATCTAGTGCATCCAGATGCTTCTTGAGCTTAACCAAATCCTGTTTGTTTCCTCGCATAGTCTGTTGATCCACTTAACACTCCAGGATACAATCATCTCTGAGATGCCCGCACCGAAACCATCTGCTCAAGTTCAATAACTCCATTGACAATACCCTCGACACCTGGAATGCCAATGCCGGTCACAGCTGCTTTGCCTAGACGGAGTGCCGGCCTTAAGAGACTTTGTTCCTGTTTGAGCTTCCTGAGGGCCAGCTTGAGTTTGGATCCCGTTGGTGGGGGAGCCGTAGATGGAGCTTGTGAACCCGTTTGTGAGGGTGCTGTAGGTGCTGAACGCAGATGCGGGGGCATTGAGTGTAGAGGAGTGCAGCAAGAGATGTGGTGGTGGTGAAGAGAGAGCAAAGAAGACACGAGGTGTTGCCAATATTACTCTCTTTATAAGATTATGCCTGTCTGTCTGAAGCTTTTTAAGCTCGGCTGATGGCAACACAATTTTACTGCGGCACCTCTGATCACACGGGCAAAAAGTATTCTGATTCCATGATGCGGAGTCCCGGCAGAAGTTTGCCGCGCACATCACTCCTTTTATCAGCACAGCTTAACAGCTTTATTTTCAGGTCTCAACAGCTTTTACAGCTCTCATGCTTCATCTGATCTTGAACCGAAGTGGTGGGGCGCGGAGTCACTGTATTCCGGGCCTTCCTATGCTGACTCAGTCCAGCCAGATGTAGCTCAGTATGGGTCAGTGTAGGGGGCTACAACAGGTCAGTTTAGGTACCTATGCACAGCTGGACAGAATTGAGTTGAGCCGGATGTAGCTCCGTATGGGTCTGCTCAGGTGGCCTAGCCTGGGTAATTGTAGGTCGGTTCAAATGCCTACACTCACTTTATGTCAGTCTAGTTTGTACCCGTTTTTAATTTTGGTTTTAAAACTGGTTCATTAACCAAGTTGGGTGCGGCTACGCTGGCATCAATGTAGGCGCCTACAATGACCTGCACTTACCTTAGCTATGCTATACCCAGTTATGCAGATCTACACAGACCTAGGCAGGCCTAGACAGACCTACATTCATCTATGCAGGCTGTGTGTAGGTGGCACCAAGGGTAGCTCGGTGTAGGCCCCTACGCTCAGGCTGACTTTAGGAGGCCACGGAACGCAGTGAGTGCCCCACCACGCTCTTGTTAACTCTAACAGCTCGAACGACGTTTTGATCAGTCAACCGGCGGTTTGCTGTCGCCGGAAGGATGCCTATGTCACTTGAGCCTATTTCCGAGTACACGTGTCGACCCTGTTTCCACGCTGTCATTTCTTTTCTAGCCAAACCTTTCACTCTGGGTCTGTGGTGGACCCCACCATATTAAGTGTCCATTAACGAAATGCCTCATGTTTGTTTGCATCCCTTGGTTCAATCCCTATGTAGAATATCCCCTTCGCTCTCCTTCTCCTCTTGCTCCGGAGCTCTGCTGTTGCTTCCTCACGCACATCTCAAATCAATCAACCCACCTGTCCCCCATTCAACGGAAGTGAAGTTATTCACATAGTCCCCGAAACTCCACGACGGCGCAGTTCGAACCAACCTCAGTTGACATCGCATCTCCCTTCGAAAACTGATGGGCCCATCTCATCTCCCTTCAAAGCTCTCAACTCAATAGAACTCAATAGCATTCCCCAGAGCAAGCTCCCTCGTGCACCACGGGGCCATGATGTTGTTCAACCGCGAGTTTGTATCGCATCGCCTCCAGTCTGAGCTACAGCATATAAATCCAGCCACCATCCGATCCTTTCCACCACGTCGTCTTTCTGCGCTCCCTCCCTCCCCTCATCTAGGCTTCACTCGAACTCGAACTCGCCTGCCTCCCTCCGTCCTCGCAGTCCTCGAATCAAGATTATGATCTCCTTTGGACCAAATTTCTCAATCATAAAATCACCCCCGCTTTGGTTCAAACACAGATACTCGGGGTGCCTCGCTGCTAGGACATACTTCTGCCAAGGACTTTGCTGGGGTGGATGAAATGTTGCTCTGTTCCCGCCTCCGAAGTCCAATGCGGCGGTTCAATACGCAACATGCAATGACTCACCGTGCTCAATCCAATCTTTCCGCTGTGGTTTCACAAATTCAGTCCCGGAGATTGAAGCCATTCAATTTATCATCCTGGTTCAGCAATTCGTTCCCTGACGTCTCAAAATCAAATTTGCCCACGGTCGAGAACCACGCACAGCACCGCTCTGCAAATTAAAAAGGAGTCTAAATAAGCTTGGCTTCGTTTTGTAAAACAAATCAAGTGCTCTAATTTTATGCGTCTTATTTATTTTGCACTGACCTGCATCGGAATCTTATTTTTTTTTGTCTCGTTGAAGTGTCACTCAATCAGATCATCTGCCGGAGCAGAGCGGAGGAGTTGCCTTGTGTACGGTATCCGTACCGTGAGCCATTTTGGCGCGTGCCGAGGAGGCCGCAGGTATACGGTCCAAGTCCCTATCAAGCCGCACTTCGGCACAGGCGCTTCAACTTTGCCGTAGGGCGCCATCTGGGTTCGGCGCCAGTTCAAGTTCTGACGATCTGTTGGGAGCGATATCAATATCAACCGCGACGCGGCATCTGCCGATTGTCGTAGATTTGCGGCAGAACACAATGCGACGCACTTCTTCTTATTTTTGCATCACTTTTCTCGTTCTCCGTGCACATAGGCCCCCCGTGGCTATAACTTGTGGGGAGCGGCGCTTTGCTTTGAGTTAAAGACGGGCTTCAAGGCTCACAAGGCATAAAACCCGGTGCTGAGGCCGGTGGGCCAACGTAATAACGTAAGCAGCATCCTGACGGCGACAGCCACCATCGCCCAAACTGCTCCTCTTCACCACCACAACCTCGCTCTCTCACAAGCCTATCCACCCACTAACTCTTCGTCATTTACTTGCCCCACCCTCTCCTTTCTCTTCCTTCGAGTCCTTCTCTTCTCCGACGCCGGGCGGCCGAACTGCGCCAGTACCGACTCGATTCCCGTACCCTTGCCGTACCCGCTTTCTCCCGCTTTCTCCAGTCCGCTACCCTTTGGTCCCCGTCCCCGCTGCCTTTGTCGCTCTCAACGCTAGTGATGTGCCGGCCTCGGCTTGGCCTGAAAGCCGGGGCTTTGGCCCGCTTTGAGGGTCGGCTTGGCCCGGCTTTGGCTCAGGCCGGGGTTTTGGTTGAATTTTTCGCAGTGGGTATTTGGTGAGTATAAATTACTTTACAATGCTTTAACGTGGTTTCCGCAGGCTTACAAGAGTTCCATGTTAATAGTTTCATAGTCCCTGTGACCATCCTTTGAGGCCACCCCTGGGATGGACCAAAAAGTTGCGGTGATACCGTCAATTCAACTGTTGATTCAACCAATTCAGCTCATTGACTCGTTAGCAACTTGTTAGGGAAGTCGAGTCCGAAATGGGATTATAATAACACCTACAGGAAGATAATAGATGACTTCTTAAGTTGCCACAATAGGTCTTTGTCCTGACCCCGTAAAAGCCGGGGCTTTCGGGCCCGGCTTTGGCTTTTGAGGATGCCAGGCCGGGCCTCCTCAAAAGCCAAAGCCGGGCCCTAGGCCGCCTCAGGCCGAGATTTCGGCTCGGCTTTGGCCGGCTTGCAGGCCCAAAAAGCCGGGGCTTTACGGCCTGAGGCCGAAGCCGGTCCATCACTACTCAACGCGCTCGTCCCCGCCCCGCAGTCCCTCGGCTCTGAGGATAATTGGACTTGAAGGATGGAATTAATCAGTCGATTGCCAGTTAGGTGCGCTGCAATACGAACTTGGATTGAAACTCGAGAGTCGATATTCGGGAAGACAACAGCTCTAACCTGAAAAGTCCGTGCGAGTTGGAATAGATTGGAATGTACCTCTGCACCAAAAAGAAAAGAAGAAAAAGGATCGCGGCTGGCGCTGTAGGACCCGCCCGGATTCGAACCGGCTCCTCCGCTGAATGCCAGTTGGAAGTGTATTAGAGGCAGTGGAAGCATACCATATGCCACAGGGTCTTGTATCCCTGAGGATAATCATACTTTTTTTTTTTTTTTTTTTTTTTTGTGGAGCGTTCCTCAGTAATCGGAAGCGACGAGCAACTGATAACATCAGCCCTCCTCGCACGCTGAAAACTTCGCAGTACCGGCCGCGAAATAAAATACAAGTCCACCCGGGAAAATACCTTACGTACGCCATTTGCTTGGCAGTGTGGGACTCCCCTCCTCCCAGCAGCACGCTGCTACTGGAGAGGAGGTATACCCACTAAAAACCCGGACTGCCGAACCCATATTTCCGGCAGATTTTCGGGATCTTTGAGGACCCCATTCCACGTATCTTGGACTGTCCTGATTTTCAAGGCACGCTTATCATATTTCCTCGTGTCTGTGAGAAGAGCATCGGTCTTCAACCGTGTGTTGATACAGTACAGCCATTTGTTGTGAATTTCAGGCTCGGAGAAGTAGCGGTTCGGATCGCTGCCCCGCTCAATCACCCGTGTGCAGCGGAGTTTCCATATTAAGTGTGCCGTTTCGGAGATCAGTATCCGGAATAGCCGATTCGCTCCCTTGTCGCTCTTCCCAGCATTGTTCTGGACGTCCACCAGCCCACATGCGAGGACTCTGCCCATATCCATTTCCGGCCATTGGAAGCCTTTCATCTCCCAGAGTCTTTGAGCCAAACTCCACAGGGTCTCACGCCCCGGCGCGTCGCATTCTATCAGGATGTGCTCCATAGTTTCTTCGACTTGGCAGTGTCGGCATATACCCCAGTGCTCGAAGTTGGGGATATTGGTCCAGTGAGATCCTATTTTATATGCCTGATGTAGACATCTCCACAGGAAGTCGCGAGTCGTCCTCGAGATATCTGGGTTACGAATCGATCGCCATATGTCAGCGTCTGTCGGTGTTTTGCCGGACAAGTCTCTTGCTGCGTGACGGGTAATATCGAGCATTATTGTGGTCTTCATTCTGTCCGGTTTATGGCGTTCTGCTTTGATTGCCTTGTAGAAAATGCTCTGGGAGCCTGAGCTCAGCTTTATGCCGTCCAACCGGTATGCTCCCGGGACTTCTGTGTTGAGTGCTGTTGGTACTCCGTCGTCTAAACCGAGTTTCGCTAGCTCATTTGCTTGCCACATATGTACTCTGTCTTCTTCTCCGGCTTCGCGCATGGTACACCTTGTACCTCTGCCCCTAAGGGCGGCGATGATTACCTTGAGGAGAGAGCCGTCATCGACACCTAGCCAATTTCTATCTTCGCAATCTTGCAGGCCCTTTGTCAGAGCCAGGAGGATCCGTTTTGAGCCCAAAATAAAGTGCAGTGATATCTCTCGAGGTGAGTTTTGAATTGCATGTAATATTGCGGCAGCTACTCCACCTTCTCTTGAGGCATGGTTCTTCCTCACTCGCACAGTCATATTCCGGGGATCTTCTGGACCATGCCAGATGCTCCCTGCTGAGCAGTACTCGCCGTCTTCGTTTACGGTGACGCTGTTGCCTATGAATATTGAGGAATCTGATGGATCTTCTTCGTCATCGCTGGGGTCAAGTTGGTGGGCCGGGAGCACACTTGTTTCGTTGCAGAACACACGGTATCCATCTACCACTCTGTTCGTGGTTACCTTGGGGTCAAAGATTACCTCCTCTTTTTCGTCAATAGCTGTGCTGTTTCGGGTGAGTTCCTCATCCGTCAACTCGGCGTCAGGCTGATTCACTTCCAGGCGGGGGTCCCACTTCTCGTTGATGCAGTCCAGGATTTTAACTGCTTCCTCTTGGCACTTATATGGGTACTCACAGCCCTTGATTCTGTCCAATTTGCAGGACTCACAAGCACAATTACGCCTTCGGCTGTGGCGGTAGTAGTTCCTTTCTATGATCATGAGTATATCCCCGACTGACCGAACTCCGTGTTTGTTACGCAGACATTTTGCGCACACTGAATTGTTGTGGCGGCCCAGATCTTTTTTCGCTCCATTGTGGAACCACAGAGGAAGTTCTTCCTTCACCTCTTTTGTTAGTGCTAGTGCGTCGAATTTTAATCTAAATTTAAATTTCTTTGCGGTCTTAACCATTCGCTTCAGCGGTCTGGGGAGCTTCTTCTGGAGGGGAGCCCACGTTTGGATGAAGGGGTTAATCCTGGCGCTTTCCTCCACCTTAGGTTTGTCCGGGACCTCTTTTCGTAAGCCCTTTGCTGCGAGGTTGCACCATTTTGCTCGATCCTCCCCGGTTGTCAGGAATGTCTTCAGTGACTTGATGGCTATGGCGCTGTTGCGGTCTTTGATGGAGAGTAAGTTTTTGCCTCCTTGCTCGATTGGGAGGAACAGAATCTCATGATCGATAGGTGCTTTACTGCGCCCCTCCCATACGAAAGATTTTATACGTTTATCCAGGTACTCTTCGGTCTCCTTCGGCATTGTCTGTACTGCAGTCAAGTACTGTGTTGTTCCGCCAACCGACATTTGTACTATCTTAGTACGACCTTCTAGCGAGGGGTGGGATGTGTCCCAGTGGTTTAGGCTTCTTTCGACCTTCTCAATTGTCGGAGCCCATATTGCAGCTTGGTCAGTTCCATTCCCTTGCCAGCTGCCCAGGATTCGTATTGCCTCACCTTCTTTGGATATTCCGATGTAGTGTGGGATTGCCGCGTGGTCCGGTTGGAGGCGTCGGGTATGAATGACAGAGTCCCTGTACGTTTTGCTTCCAATTGGGATAATTTGGGTCTTTCCTTTATTAAACTTTGCCCCAGAGGCTTTGCACCAGGTATTCAGGATTTCCTCTAGGTCCTCGAATTTGTCCTCTTTTGAGAGGCATACTGTGGTGTCGTCTGCGAAAAGGGCTGTTATAATTCTTTCGGTTCGTCCTGGGCAGTTGTAACCTTTAAGTTCTGATGAACGTATCATTTGTGCTAGGGGCTCAATGGCGAGGTTGAACAATAGGCATGATATGGGGTCGCCTTGTCTGACACCACGAGTAACTCGGTAGCGTGAACTTTTCTCTCCGTTTATAACCACTGATGTGTAAGCGTTCTCGTATAGGGACCGAATTGTGCGTGTGAAGTGGTCAGGGAAGTTGGCTTCCTCTAGCGTTCTCCATAAGTAGTTATGGTGGATTTTGTCGTACGCCTTTTCTTGATCTAGCGCGACAACGGCTCCGCCCTCTGATTCATATTCAGCATAGTTGATGATTGTTTCAATCAGTTTTACTTGGTCTTCAATGCTTCGTCCCGGTATGAAGCCCGCCTGGTCTTTGTGGATAATTGACGGAGCCGCCTCAACTAATTTGATGGATAGGGCTTTCGTGAAGATTTTGTAGTCTGTGTTCAGCAGCATTATCGGTCTATAGTTTGACACATTCCGTTTATCGTTCTTTTTGTGCAGAAGGATCATCCAGCCTTCAGCAAACTGTGTGTCCGGATGTACCCCGTATTTCTCTATATCATTGTAGACGGCGGTAAGCACTTTTGCTATGTCCATAGACCTTCTTTCCTGGTCCTTTGTGCTGTCGAATCTGCCATTGATTGCTTTCCACAGCTCATTTACTAAGCCATCGATTCCAGGGGCCTTGCCGTTGGGGAGTTTCTGCAGAACACGGGCGATATCTTCGCGTTTCAGGTATTTGGCTAGCTTCGCTTTATTCTGTTGCGATAGACATTTGACATTTTCGAAGGACTTTGTCATTGCCTCGGCCTGAACCTCGGCGGCTGTTAGATCTTCAGACTGAAGATTATCGTGGAAGTCCCTTGCAAGTTCAGCCATTTTATCCGATCTTGTTTCATACCGGGGCGGGTTTGAGCCGGGGATTTGCAGGCTGTAAGTGGGGTCTCGCGGTTTCTTTTCCTTATTCATTGATGTCCAATAGTTGGTGATAGTGGATTCTCCTTCTAGCCTGTTCCTGGCGGCTGTATTGTCACGAATCTTTTGGTATCGGACTTTTTCTGTTGCATCAATCTTTTGCTGGATAGCCATGCCCTCAGTTTTGCGCTCCTGCTCGCTTATTATACCACTGTTAAGTGTGTTTTTGAGACTTTTCCGCATCTCACGGATTTCCTTGTCTAGTTTAGGTACTAGTATCTTGTCGCGGGCCCGAAACAAAGTTATTATTTCGTCCTTGAAGCATTTGAAAATGGTCTGAGGGTTCTCCTCGTCTGTTCGGGCATCTGCTACTGACTCAAGGCGAGCCTCCATTTCTTTACCAAGTTCATAGACCTGGTCCATCACCTTTTTATCTTTCAGGAGGCGTAGCGGCAACACCCATCTCCCTTTACCAATGAAGGGCATCGCTGGGTCAGAGTATTTCATTGAGAGCAGTTGGTGGTCTGTGTGAATCCCGGGCGACTCAATTGTCCAATCTGATGAATTTCTCAGCACCTTCTCCGTGCATAGGACCCTATCAATCCGGGATTGAGATCCAGTTGCTGACTGGAGGAACGTGTAAGCCTTTACGTCGGGGAAGGTTTGTCTCCATCCGTCCATGAGTTTTAGTTTTGATTTGAACGTGAGCATTGCTTCGGTTACAGTTGAAGGATCTTTATGGTGGGGAAGTCTGTCTATTGCATCCTCCACCATATTGAAATCTCCTAGGACAATATCTGGTTTCGGTAGGTGACGTATCTTGAATTCCAATAGGTCCAGGAATTGTGCGTTCTCCGCTGCATCGTTGGGTGCATAGGCCGCCAGGACTGTGAGTTTCGAGCCACCATGCCAGGGTATAGTGAGGTGTAACGCTCTTCCTGGTATGATTTCTTCCGTCTTTATACCTACTATGTTTGATATTTGTTTGTTAATAACAATTGCTACGCCTTTAGATTGGGGATTGGCGGGATCAATGGATGCGTAGACTTGCAGTCTCTTTCCAAAAAGTTTGTGGATGTCTTCGACGTCGTCAGGAGACCGGTGAGTTTCTTGGAGGGCCAGTATTCCGATTTTTCTGTCTCTCATGATTTGATTTATATGTAACCATTTATCTTGCCCTTGGTGGAAGCGCCCCCGCATGTTTAGGGTGGAGATCTTGATGTAGCCTTTCGTATGTTTTCTGATTATATTCCTGTATTTCGGACCCTGATGATAGGCATTTATTCGGGGTCGATTTTGGTTGTTTAGCGCCCTCATCGCATGTTGGGATCTTGGTTGAGGTTGCGCCCTCAGGCGATCTGGGACATGGTCATGTCCAAATGCCCCTCCTGGTAGCGGGAATTGCATTGGAGCGTTCGGCTCTGGTGGGTGTTATTCCCAAGATCGGGTGCTTGATCTGTTCTCGTTGGAGGCGAGAGAGGCCTGTTCGGCGCAATTTGTTCCCGCAAGGATGCGGAAGGTGCTGTACGCACCGCGACATTTACGTCGCCCCCACGGTTTTCACCGAAAGGTACTTGCTGATTGTTGCCAGCGGTCGAATCGTGACCGTCGCCTGTCCCGCCTAAGCCATCATCGGGAGGATTAGCGGCGACGATACTACTCCCCCCTCCGGCTCGGACGGTTGTGTTGCCGCAGTCGAGCTGTGGAACGTGAAGAGGGGTTAAAGGGTGAGTAGTAGCAGTTAGTTTCTTTTAATTCCGAGGGCACAACCAGACCCTTCGGAGAGGATAATCATACTTGAAGTTTACAATAAAATCCTACATATTATTATCCTGCGGCTGCATATACGTCGAAACAAACCGAGAGTCACCGTCGAAGAAAACTGAATTCGCGTGACCGCAGCCTGCCAGAACCTCGAGACTTTGAGACCTACAAGCCCCCACCAAAAAGATTAACGTGGGAATCGCTCCAAGACCCCGCCCGGATTCGAACCGGTTCTTCCACTGAATCACGTTGACCAACCATCTACGGGAAGTGACATGCATACCACATGCTACGGGGTCCTGTCCCCCCGGGATAATATCTCGAAAACCAATAGAAAACCGACATGACCCGAATGACCGTTCGGAAGAAGTCACGCTCAACCAACAACCGCGCACATTTCGCACGAACGGGGTATGCACTCTTCGTCGAAAAAACACAAATTCGATTCGGTTCGTCCCAGATGGTAAGCTATGCCATGTATCGTACTTTGCTTTCGTCGCCAGGTTCAGCTATCAGGCATACACTAATTTTTCTCCCCCAACTTCAACTTCAAGTTTCATCGCACCGCCCCCCTTTGCCACTTCGCACAACAGCAAAAAAAACCCCTACCACCCTCCACGCACGCGTCGATAAGGAATTTCCACCCCTCAAACAACCACCCCCCCAACCAACCCCCCCACAACCGCCACCACCGCCGCGCCCACCAACCCCGTGAATGCACCACTCAACAACGACGGCGCCGCGCTACTGGGCGTGCTCGTCGCGCTCGTACCGTTGGCGCTGGCGGAGGCGGAACCAGAGGCACCGGAGCCAGAGGCGGCGAAACCAGAGGCGGCGGCGGCGGACCCGGAGGTGGACCCAGAGGCGGAGATGTCGGCGGCGGAGTTGGAGGGGAGGAAGGGCGCGGTAGCGGTGGCGGTGGCGGAGCCGGTGGGGGTGAGGGAGACTGCGAGGAGAGGGTTAGTGAGATGTTGAGGAAAGAGGAGGAGGAGGTATTGAATGTGAATTTAGTAGCGGATGTCAAGGCGGAAAGGGAGCACGCGTGAATAGCGGGCCTGAACACGAAGAGGCATGAGGCGGGAGGGTTGTGAACATTGAGCGCGAACACGAATAGTGTATTCGAATTGGGGCAAGAGTACGGTGTGAGAATAAAAGGGCGGATGGAGGGGAAAGAATGAAAGTAACCATGGACGAAGGAGATAGGGTGTGTTGCAAGAGGTGAGGATGGAACCAAACGCGAATAGGTAAGCGAAGCGACGAAGGGAACAGAGGAGGGAGGGGTGTAGATGAATTAAAGTAGGGACAGCCACGAAATGATTGACGCAGGGCGAATTAGATAGGGCAGGCGGATAGGGATTGGAGTAGTGGACGCAACAGGGGGTGTGAATGGAGACAATGCCGAGCGCGAATACGAATCGCGGGTGCGAACGCGAAGATGGATCCGTAAGACACGGAGAAAGGTGGGATGAAAAGGGAAGCGGACGCGAACGCCGAGCGCGAACACGAATAGCGTGTGCCATAAAGGGACGAATGAAGGTAAACGATGGGTGAATTCGGAGGTAGGGTGTGTGAGAAGGGAGGTGGGAAGGGCACCGAACGCGAATGCGCATGCGGAGACTGCGAAAAGGCAGGGAGGAAGAACGCTCAACGAAGGCAGCGATGGGAAGGGAAACACGAACGTCGTGTGCGAAAACGGCACGCGCTCCGCGAGAAACGGGGCAGGCAGGGAAACGACACGCACGGGGATCACAGTTGGCAGACTGAGCAGCAAGGGCAGCTCAGCCTCAGCGCGCTTGCACTCGGCCACGAGACAGCTGCCGGCCTGGGCCTGGAACTTGAAGTTGGCGTCGGTGCATACGCAGGTGGTGTTGGTGCTGGAAGAAAATGGTCTGTACATCGAAGAGAGGCTTGCAGGCGGAGGGGCAAGCGGCGGCCTCGATGCAGCTGAGGGCGCAGGCTGGCGCAGGTGATATGAGGATCCAATGTCACCTTTTGCCCGGCGCTGTTATTGGCGGCAACGAGTTTTTCAAACTTTTCTTGGAGCGTGGGAGAATCATGAACTCGGCGCGCTAAGCCAGCAACCTGAGTGGGAGTTAAACATAAGATTGCAGGAACTCGCAAAGCCTGACCTTAGGGAAGATCATCAGAGCCTCCGTCTCCTCCTCCACCGTCATGTGAATAAACTTTTCCTCCGCCGCCGCAATTGCCTGCCCCCTCACCGATCTTATAGTTGCGGCGTCGAACTCAGCCTTGCCTTCATCCATGACACCCATGTCGTCGACTTCAACGTCTGCAACTACAGGCGCATCACGTTCCTCCTCCGGCTGGACAACGGCGGGAGCGGCGACCGGCTCAGCGGCGACCGGCTCGGCGACAGGGGCTGGCTGACGGCGCTTGCGTTTTCCTGCAGTTACTTTCACCTCGATCTTCTTCTTCTTGGGTTGCTTAAAAAAGAACGAAATGAAGGCCTGTTGACTGTCAATACTGGAATCATGGTATAGTCAGCACAAATACCTTAGCTATGAGATTGATTGTATGTGGGAAACACCGTGTTCGCGACAAAACTCCGCGATAAGTCGGAATTTGATCTGGCTCGGCGAGAGCATCAGACTGCGCATCGCAGTTGCTCGCATTGTCCATGCACAATGTATGCAGCTTAAAATATATGAGTATCGCGCAAACTAGACATTTCAAAATGTACCAGATGGTCCAGTCCGAAGCGCTTGAAGCATTTGGCGGTCTGGACCGCCAAGTATTTGCCGGTGTGTCGCTCGGTCAACCTGTTGTAACCTCAAGACACTAACTTGAAATGATTAACGATAGAATACCTTATAAACTCGAGAATAGCGCGGTGGATTTTCCCAGCATTAAACCAGATAATGACAATACCAAGGTATGCGGCGACAAAGGGAGCGGTCCAACCATCAATAACGGCGTGAATGGAGCCATGATAGTCCTAGATCGTGTCGTGAGCAGATAAACAAGATAAATGTAAATGAATTAAACCTTGAAGTATTCCTTGACCTGCTTTGACCCCTCCGCATATAGTTCCCGAACATCGCGCGAGACCGTACTCGGAGATGGAACCTGTGTGCCTGGCCGCAATAGTTCCACTTCTTCTAAATAAAGCTCGTCCTTCACCGCGTTGAAGGGCCGATGCGAGCGTGCACAGCGCAGCGCGATGAGAGCGCGATGGTGTGCGGGAGTATAACGCGAGACAGAACGGAATAGATCCTGCTGAGCGCCCTTACTGGAATCGATATTCGTGGCAACACCCCGTTTTGCGCAACACTGCTCCATCGTGCGTTGTAGGTTTTTTGTTCCCTGAGCATTTTGCGCTCTCTTGCGTCGTTGAACCTTGTGGTTTTTCGGGTCGTGTTTGCAGGTAAATAAGAAGGTAAGGCAGTGGGGTTGGTTTTCCCCGTCGAGCTCGCGTTCAAGAGAGATATTGTAATGTTTATAAACGGGGGAAGTCCATGATTTCGTTGCTTTCGCTGAAATAATGGTAAATGAACGACGAGACGTGGAGAAAACGTGGAATTGTTACCGATAATGGCCTCGTCGGACTGGTTCCACACCGCTAGATCCGAATTCTCGAGATCTTTGTCCTTGGCCTTTCGCTTTTTTACAGGAGATATGATGACCGGCACATCATTGGCTGCACGATTTTTGGAGCGAGTGTGTTTCGACGGTGAATCGGGTGTGGAAGTGCTGCCGGATTGATGAGAGGAAGATGCTTCGGGGGTCCGTTCGCCTTGGATCTAATCAGAATGTGAAATAATATTGAGAATGAGCTAGCGTACGCGAGTTAGATGATCGTGCACCGCCAGGCAACCGAACACGGAGCTGCAGATGGGAAAGGGACGTCAACCCGAGCTGGGCCATCGACTCGGGGCCTGCTAGCAATCGCAGATTTCGACCCATCGTTGCAAGCATGTGAGATACATGGTAATTCGACGGCAGGTATCCACGGCTCCAGATGATCTCGAGAACCTCGGCGACAGTCGTCGACTTTGAAACAACTGGAAGAAAAAAATATTAGAACATGATATTCCGGTCAAAATTGGAACATACGAATGGGCATCGATGTCCGCCCAGCACCAAGCACAAAGATAGTGAATGTATCCGCACGGATGAGCCTCTGGAAGCGGTCTTTTCGTATGAAGGAGGCATGAGACCGGTGGTACAACCGGGGTTCAAACCATCGAAGTTGGGAAAGGCACAGAAACCGAGTTATATTCCACCGCTCCAGTAGAACGACTAGCCGAACATCAGAACCTCCGCTGAAGTCCGGGGAAAAAATCACTGACCATAGAGAAATAAATTGGTAATGATATGCACATATAGGACGGCCAGGGTACCCGGAAGACACTCCCATTCGATGTCAGTGAGTTCCACCGCTCGAAGAGCAGCCGCAAACTCTTTCGTGAATATGTCCCAGGCTATGACGGGAGAGAAAAATATCACAGCAAGGGTTAAAACCCAAGAGATGAAGGGCCGGGAGGCGACAGAGAAGCCGGTAGATGCTGAGAGCGTGCCGCGAGTATACGATCGAGCGGGACCTTTTTTCGGGATGGTGAATGCGGATTGAAGGTGATGAGTTGGTACTTACGCTCGCACAGCTCAACATTTTTGCGGCGTCCAGGATCTAGCAACATGGGCCGGGGAGTTGCAGCCACTGACGAAAAATCTTGCTCTTTATGGTGTACTCCGCTCCATTCTTATCTTTTGTTTCGTCCAAATTGGGTTGGTATTTGCAAATGAGCTGGAGACGATCAAGCGCGCTTAGGACTTCCTCTTAACAAAGCCTGAACCAACTGCTCCAAAGACAGACATGAGAGGAACTTTCTTCAACCAAGTTGAATGAGATAGGTCTACAAGACGCGTCGGTGCAGGGTGCAACAAGGCGGGAGTCGCGAGTCGCGTTTGCGGCTCTATTTGATGCCATCCTAGCTTGGGATCGCCGTGTCGCGACTTTGCGGCTCTATTGATGCCATCCTAGCTTGGGATCGCTGTGATCGATCAGCCTTTGCTGTAACGAAGAAGAAGTCTACAGCACAGCGTCACTGCTGGCCCGGTGGTTCGCCCGCCAAGCCGAATGCAGCCACTGAGATCAATTCTTGACTAGACATGGAGGACATTATCCAAAACAAAGAATACCTGGTAGTACCCGCGGGTGACCCGTGGGTCACCAAAATTTTACGCCCTCGACCCGTACCCGCCCGGGTAAAAGCGGCGGGTGACCCGTAACCCGTGGCGGTGACCCGGATCAAAACCCGTGGGTCAAACCCGCGGGTTAACCCGGGTCGAGCCCACCCGTGCTAGACCCTATATGAGGCCGGTGGCGGCAGAGGCGGTGGTCGTGGAAGAAGAGTGACGTAAGAACGTGAAGCACGTCATCCCGACGGCGACGGCGACCATCGGCCGAAACTCATCCTCTTCATCTCGATTATTTCTCTTCCCCGTCACCGAACCGCGCCATAACCGACTCGACTCCCGTACCCGCTTTCCCCCAGTCCGCTATGCTCGAGTGCCCCTGTCCCGCTGCCCTTGTCGCTCTCAATGCGCTCGTCCCCGCCCCGCAGTACCTCGACTCTAGCCACGCCCAAGAACGACGTACAGTCAGTAGCTGTCCCTGCCTCCCGCTGCTCATACCTCTTCGCACGCCGCACGCATCGCCGTTCTGCAAAAGTCACGTACGCGGTACGGTCAGCGACAGGATGCAGAAAAAGGTCCCAGGTGCGTACCCTACGCAATAACAGAGCTCGCGCGTACTGACCACGCTTCCGCCCTTGTCGCGCTCTCCTACAGCCTTCGCCGACCCCGGCCCCGCTGTCGTGCTTGCCCCCGCCTGCTGCATCCTCCCGCCGCCTTTCCATCCCTACTAACGCCGTCCTGACCACTTTCATGCCCTCCCCTCTCTCGCCTTCCCCCTCACCTTCGTTCCCTTATACATTTCACATTTCACCCCGCATCCCTCTTCTCCATCCATCCCCGCACGACAACTCCCCGGCACCATGAGTCGACTCCGCCGTTCTCGGCAGGCGCTCACGCGGCCGGCTCAACTCGTTCTCGTCGCGCTGCCTTACCAGCCCGACGTTCGCCACACGCAGTCTGTTGTACTGTAGTCGAATATCGTTCCAACAATACACTCGTGTGCATGCATAATCACCTGTGGGATCGTTAACGCGGACTCGGATGATACTGGATCTGGATGACGGCGGACTGGCATGTAAGGGCTTGTGTCAATGGGAGGGAATTCTGCGTGAGGTCCACGGTGGGTCAAGTCGTGGATTGATTAAATTCAACTTCCGCTTACTTCGCGCGTAGATCCCACTCTCGGTCAAGTAAAGTCACGTAGGGCGATCTGGGGTGAAGGTAAGTAAAATAAGACTGCACCAACTGCGAGAATTCAACTCACGTCGAGGTTAGCCGCTTGAACCCAATCCAACCCATAGCGCCGCTGAGTTTGGGTGAACGAGACGAAGGTCAGGAAGTACATGAAATAGAGTGGAGTGGAATTGAATGTGTATGCGTCCCTCGGGCGAGTCCGCGCCGCCTCGAATGTTGGATCGAGGTAAGTAAGGAACGAAGTCGAGTGAATACCCACGACTCACGATGCAGTTGCCACAGGTAAGTTGAACTGAAATAAGTCGAACTGAAGCAGAAGTTAGCGGAGAACATTATATCATGTGAGTACTGGAACCACCATTACAATAATTACCGTCAACTTGAACCACACCGTAAAATAATCCACGATGAATTAAAGTCGTCATTTGATGGGAACGGTGAAACGGCGTGTCATTGAATACGCTGCCATCTGGCTATTATTTGCGCTTTTTAGCAATAGTCTGTCTAGACGCTACTAAGTAATAATACAGCCGTCTAGACGGGTCAATATACCTACTAGAACTCTGTTCGGTGGTACAAAGGAGAGTCAGAGTGAGCTCCGGCTGCTGACTGTAGTATTAGTACAGTGCTAGGCGCGGTTACAAGCGTTACACTGTGCGAAGTACACATACCAAGGAGGTCTATACGGGGTCTAGTACCTCAGAATGTCAATTACCCTATCAAAGGAACCAACGACTGCACAGGAAAGCCATAGTCTTCACTAGCAGGGCAAGCTACATGATATAGGGTCTGTCTAGACGAGTCGACGCACTAAGTAACAGGCGTCTAGACGAGCATAGCACGACTCTATAGGCTGTCTAGACGGCAAAGTACCGCGTCTAGACGGTGCAAGGAGCTTAGAGATATAGGGAGGGGTCGCCCCGAAGTGCCCCTCTAGCCAGTCAGGTGACCAACGCGACGCGGTCAGCGTTGGGGCGCCACAAGCACAAACATGACGAAGGAATTCTTGTTGAGATGTAGCCATGGGCCGACGTGTATATGTCTAGTCCGTGCGCTATCGGGGTATCCGAGCGGATTGGTGAGCAGTCCGGCGTCGGGGGACAGAGTTTTGCAAATTACAAGGTTCGGGAGCTGTCTAGACGACCCGAACTGGCCATATACCCGAACTGGGCCCCCAAGATCGTCATCTAGATGACTTTCTGGCAAGCCCAGAGCCAGCATAGACCCGGTTAGCCTTCCGAGGATGACCGCATGACCAGAACATCGGCCTGTTTTACTCATTTCTCTTTACCTCATCTCTTTCTCTCAGAATCGTATATAAAGCCTCATAAAATACCGCAACAGACCAGTGTATGCCCCGCTCATCGCTACGACGATTCGGGTGTGCTCAGGCCACTTAGCGGAGATTAAAGTACCATCTCTCTCTGTGTAACAGTAGTCTATAAAATCGCAGCGTTGCTTGTTGGATCCAGAACATTTGTGTGAACCTATAAGCAAAGCTTCGCGTTGGGAGGTCGTGAGCGGCGACTGCCTCCACGTATAAATCAGGACCGCACGCACATTAGAAGGCTTGAGAACTGCACTAAGCGTCGCGAAGTGGACTCTAGCAGGGCATCCGCATTGGGTGACCAGGAAACACCTCGCTAAAACCGACCACGCCCGGCACAGCACTTTGGGAGAACCCTGGGACAACCACCGGTCGTTTAGCTGTGTTGGATAGTACTTTGAGGTCCTTAATAAACTCAAGTGTACGGAAAAGATCTTGGATTCAAAGGAGTCCGAGTCTGCCGCTAGTTCTCGAGAGGCTAGCTGTGCACCAGAGGCCGTCTAGACGAAGCAGCATAGCCCTTGAACGGGATTTTCAGTCCAAATCTACACCTCCTCGCCTAGGCACCTGTACTTCGGTGCGATTCCTAGTAACAATCCTTTATATATAAACCTGCACATCCTTCCCTGGAAGTCTTGTTTAGAAGCCAAGCAGCCAAGCCAACTAGCGTCTAGACGCTGCATTTTGAGACGTTTTGAACGCATAGAACAACTATACGTGCTCTAGACATCAGATCCGCAGTCGCATACTACGACTCAGGACCCAAACTCATCGAGGAAGACGCGCTACGTCCCCCGTGAGTCAGTTTAGATAGGATTGGGTTGGTGTGTGTGTGTTTTGTGTGTGGTGTGTTAGTTGTTCAGCTAGCCCGCATTCAGAGCTTAGTTTAGCCCATTCCGTAGTCAGCGCATCTTGCCCGTTTCAACGGCTTGTTGAGTTGAAACCTGGTTCAAAACGAACCGCGGTGGCCCAACTTTACTAGTGAGATGAGTGACAGACCTGAAATAGCGTAGTTATACCGGGGGATTATGTTTGGGGCCATGACCGATGTCATACACTCCCCAGGGGACCTTCCCGGGGGAAAATAAAATTGCATACATTTTTTTTTTCCGACGGACCCTCGACCCCCTCCCCCCCTCTACCCCATATGGTAACTTCTTATCTTTGGGCCCCCTTGGGTGATGCCGTGAGGTCTTTGGCAACGTTTGGTTGATGATCTGGCTCGGCTTCTGCCGGAAGTGTTTCGTCTTTAAACGTTCAAAGTTTGGAGGAAATTGAGCACCAACTCAAGAGAGCTTGTACAAACGTCCGTCTATTTTAAAAAACGTTCATTATTATCTTAAGAAAACTGCTTGAAGAATCAACTGTTACGGGCGAATTTAGATCGCTTGAACAACACTGCGCCCCAAAGTGCTCCCATCGGCTCCAAGTGCTTCAACGACGATGAACGCGCTCGCCCCTGCTCCACTGATCTTCGTCTCGAACCCCAAATTGCGGACGTTCCTCACCCTCGTCGCGACATTCCTAGACGATGATCCCGTCAAGAGGGTGTACGACGCGACATCGGTTGCACCGTTCCAGGAGACAAAAACGTCCCCCGCCACCACCGCGACACTCGGCGGCTGGGTCGGATGGCCGGTGAATGCGTGCGTCGAAGTCTGGAAGACGCGGTAATTCGAGATTCCTCCAAGCCACAGCGTGGAGTTGTCTGGACCGATGGTGGCGGAGAATACCACTTCTTGAGTGTCGGCGTCGTGCACCGTAACCCACGGATTGCTGCCATAGCTCACAACCACGAGATCTCCGTAGAGTTCCGTGCTTCCTTCCGCCAAGCTGAACCCGGTGTCTGTAACAAGCAGATAAGACAGTGTCGTACTATGAGAAGGTAGATTTGCTTACTTGGAGACGGAAAGTATTGTTTGGCCAGAGACACGGTCATTGCCTCTTGATTAATGTTGAGGAGCTTGCCGGTTGCAACCGGTTCGCTGACCACTATCGAGGTCTGCTGGAGAACCGCCGCCCCATCGTCGAAGAGGGAAGTTTGAGTCTCGTCGTTACGCCAGCGGGCATGGTGCTGCCAGTTGAACTCGGTGTCGTTACCGACTGCGGTGAAGTCAGAACGACTCCCGCCGAGACGCCAGATAATGGTGCCATTTTTGTCGATTTTGTATAGCGTTTTGCAGTGGCGAGAGGAGATGAGATAATTCCCCTCTTTATCCTGGTTTAAAAACTGTCGGAAGAAAGAACAGAAAAATGATGGAGTCGCACACGCACCTTGTCGATGGAGTTGATATGCACGGCGTCCCATGGGTTCGCCTCAGTTGTGCCCGCTCCCGACGTGGTGAGGTTGTTGAACGATTCGTCGAAGGCGATGTGGTCGGCGGAAGTCCAATTGAACAGCACACGGCCACTATTGATATCGACTTCCTGGATGATCGAGTTCAAGTACCACCCATTCGCCAAACCCCCGACCGAAGTAAGGTCCAACTGCGTACGCATTGTCAGGAAGGAGCGAAAAACGGCGCATCTGGCAATATCGCACCTGTACGGGGTTGAACGCAGTGAGGAGGGCAGTCTTTGCGGCCGGTTGGGGAATCCGAAACTCGTGCAAATCCGTTCGTTCGGGGTTCACCGCCGAGATGTTACGAATAACCTCGTACTTCGAGTTCAGAATCAAGGCAAACCCGGATCCAGTCTGCCGGCCAGAGGCACCTCCGCCGGTGCCGACCCAGACGGTGAGGTACTGCTCCCCCTCGAACGTCTGGAAGTTCAGATCGTTGCAGGACCCCAGAGTCGGATCAGACCAAACGAGTTCACCAGTGGATTTGTAGATCGTGGGGCCAGGTTGGAGGACGTCGAGACCGGCTGGACACGTCAGGAATAGGGTGGAATTATCAGGGTCGTATCCATGGGATCGTTCGAGGACAGTGAACGGTTGAATCGCTAGCGAGGTAGATTGGTAGGTGGCCTCGAAGAGTGCGTACACATGAGGGATCGACAACGCCGTCAGGCCAAGGAGGAAGTCCGAGCAATGCATTGAAGAATAGGTGAACAAGATGTCGAACTCATTTATACTTGGGCAGGCTGTGCGGAGTATTGCTAAAGTAGGGTATTGCGTCGGTGTTGCGTCGGGATATTGACAGATGGCGGAAGTTCATCCGAATAAATTTGGACGCAAGTCCGACGGGCTCCGTCGGAGAAGCCTGTCAAGGGACGGCCGTACGACTGGCTGTGGTGGTGTGTGGGAAATAGAAAGAGTTCGTCGTTGGGAAATCCACGCGCAGGAAAACACGTAGTCTCGTTAACCAGACTTATCTAGGGCAGCCGTTCGCTCCGCTCACGGGCAGAAATCCAATCGGGGATGTCGAGATGTCGCCGAGGCAGAATTTGATGAGAATTTGATTGGGGAGCACTGCCCTAGAACGTCTGGTGCAGTTTGGTCGGCAAGGGTGCGATCATGTCACGCTTCCATCCTCTTCTCGAAAACCTTCGTCGTTCTCGTCCCCCCTTGGGTACATCGTTCTGAAACTTGGTGCAGACCCTTTCAAGACCTTTCAAAGGTGTTTCCTCTGTTCAGAACAATATTAATGCCTTCAATAGTGCCGTATGGTGCAGTCTAATATGGGTCCAATTTCTGGATGTTTAAGCCCAATTAGAACGCTGAGTGGTTCTTTCAAGTGGGAATAATGTTCATTGTATCGCACAATATCCCTGAGAGCTAATTACAAGACAAATCCCCGGCTGGTAGACTCTTTTTCAGTCGGTGTTCACCGAACAAGAGCTGCCTACGCAATGTGAAACGCGCTGTTGGTCACTAGAAAGATGTGAATGAGGCATTCTAGTGTTAAAAACTATTTGGATGCTACATTTACGCGTCCTTGTGTCTTCCAATGTCTGCAGAACACAATTTCCTAGGATTTTTGAGAGAAAACCGCACATTCCAACCTCGGGCAACGCGGAAACACTAATTTTCCCACGCGAAATCGATTATGCATCGACTTCCAGCCTCATATAATATTTCTCAATTTTTAGAACACTCCAGCCTTCAGTGAACTTACGCTCTTAGGCAAAACACACAGTGTGACGTGCGTTACGGTTGTCACCGAGCGCATCCTTTCCTATCAAACTGCACCAGATGTTCGGGTGGTGATCTGGCTGCTGTTTTCTTTGATCTTTGTGCCTCGCTGCCATCTCACCATCCGAACATCTGGAGCCGAGATTAGAAAACACGGTCTGAAGAGACATCGTGGTGGGAGGAAAGCAGCAATGCCGGACGAGTGCCGGTGTTTCATGCGCGATACTCATGATCCGTCGGTGATCGGACAACTCGGCGCCCGTGCGCCGAAGCAAGAGGCTTTATGTACAGACGACGATTTCGCAGTTTCTGCACGGTGAGCACGACGTCTTCTCCGCTGAGTGTGATGGCTAAACGATAATATTATTGAAGTGTATCTATCCGCGCCTACCCTGTTTCAAACCTGATTGTTCAAATGGCCAAAGACGGCGCTTCATGTTCAAATGTAGCCCCGTCGCCGCACTTGGCGATGCAAAGAATGCTATGGCCCCCTTCCGCAACTGGGCACGGAGACGAAAGCACCACTGCTCTCCTGATGTTTCAAAAGGCGAATTTCCTTCTCATTGCAAACCGGTATATGTATTCGCATTTGTTTGAGTTTATCATCATCACGTCGTGTATTATATCATATGTGCCTCTACTACAAAATCCCCACACCCATCCTTACATTACCTGATTACAGCTCTACATTATATCACCCACAACACCCCCATCCCCCGTCCCATAAACCTTACTCCTCCCCAACACCCTCCCGCCCGCATCGAGCGCTTCCACGACCACATACGCGCTGAGGCTCTCCGTGCTTACGCTCACAGCCGTCTCGAACCCACTCTTGGGCACATTCACCACCTTCCTCTCCACAGCGGCGGAATTGTCGCCCGTGAGAACGGTGTACGAGGCGACGTGCGTCGCGCCGTTCCACGACACGTATATTGTCGTGGTCGTATTATTCGTCGTAGTATTCCCGTTCACGATGGCGACACTAGGCGGCGCGCTCGGCCTCCCAACAAACACGTCGGTAGAGGTTTGGAAGACGCGATAGTTCGATACGCCTGTGACGCTCGCGTTGGGCCCGATGACGGCTGAAAATATGACATCTTGCGTGGAGGCGTCGTGCACGGTGACCCACGGGTGCAGGCCGTAGCCCACGACGACGGTGTCGCCGTAGGGCTCGGTGCTGCCTTCCGCTAGGCTGTAGGCGCTGTCTGAAAGAAGCAAGGAGAATAATCAGTTTCAGACAGGGCGCGGAAGTAAGAGCAAGAAACAAACTTACTCGGAGAAGGTAGATATCGTTTCGCCAGCTCTACCGTCATCGCCGCCTCATCCACAATGAGAAACTTGCCGCTTGCCACCACTTCGTTGACCACATCTTCGCCCGGCAGCACCGCCGCCCCATCGTCAAACAACGATATCTGCGTCTCGTTGTTGCGCCAGCGCGCGTGATGCTGCCAGTTGAAGAACGTCTCGTTGCCGATGGGCGTAAAGTCCGTCAGATGGCCGCCGAGGCGCCAGATTATCGTGCCGTTCCTAGAGATCTTGTAGATGGTTTTGCAGTGTCGGGAGGAGATGAGGTAGTTTCCTGCGCTGTCCTGCATCAGCGTGGAAACAGGTAAGATGAGCAATTTACGAGGAAGAATGTTTTACTGGACGCACCTTGTCGATTGAGTTGATGTGCACGGCGTCCCATGGGTTCGCCTGACTCGTTCCGGTCTTGGAGATGGTGATGTTGTTGAAGGATTCGGTGAGGGCGATGTGGTCGACCGAGGACCAGTTGAAAATAACGCGCCCGGTGGCGATATCGACCTCTTGGATGAGTGAATTTAGATACCAGCCATCCACCGGGCCCCCGATGGAACTCAGATCAAGCTGCTCATATCGTAATTAGCAAAGTCATAGCCTGCCCAAAGACACACCGCACCGGTACGGGATTATACGCAGTCAAGAGCGCAGTGTCATTATTGGGCCCCGGGATCTTGAACTCGTGCAGATCCGTATTGTCGGGATTCACCGCTGAGATATTCCTTATAACCTCGTACTGGTTGTTTAAAATCAGCGCAAACCCCGATCCCACCTGCGCCCCCGACCCCGCCAGCCCACTCCCCACCCAAAGTGTCAGGTGTCCCTCTCCCTCGAACGTCTGGTAGTTCAGATCATCGCATCCCCCGAGGGTGGGGTCGGCCCAGACGAGCTCGCCGGTGGACTTGTAGATCACGGGCCCGGGCTGGGCGACGCCGGCGGGGCAGACGAGGAAGAGGGTGGAGTTGTCGGGGTCGTAGGTCGGTGAACGTTCGAGGACGGTGAAGGGTTGAATGGCGAGGGAGGTGGAGTGGTATGTCGTTTCGAAGAGCGCGTAGGTAGAGGGAATGAAGCTGGCCGCGAGGGCGGGGATGAAATTGGACCAGTGCATTGAGAAATTGCGGCAGAGTCAGTAGGGATTTATATCGCCTTCTTTTTTTAGCGGCCTGGGGTTTGATGAATTGCCGAATCTTGTGTGTAAATGAGTTGAGACCTGTCCGCTTGACTACCGCTCAATGTGAAGCGTCTGGGTGCCGCGAATATTTTGGTTTCAAGTCCAATGAGGAGGATTGAGCGAATCCTTGAGGATTGTGAACTGGAGAAAGGCAAGAGAAAGGAGCAAAATCAGGTACCAAAGATGACGTAGATGAGCAAATATTGCTGCGCTGCCGCGGCGGCTGGACAGCGCTGCGCTGAAACGGGGCGCTGCTGATTGTGAAGATCCTCCAAAGATCCTCCCGCGATTTTCGGAACAGAGCCAACCAAACGTCAACCTTTCCAAGTCAAACATGAGTGGCCCGTCAAGTAAAGTGTGCGCTAGTACAACACTCAAACAAAACTTGGGTCGAGATGGCGGTCGGAAGCAAAGTGGTTTCGGCCGAGATGCCGTCAAGTTCGCCAATCATCAACCAATCATCATGCTGCCGCACTGCGGCTTGGCTCTAACTGCGACCACTTGCCGCGCTTTACACGAAATTCGTTCCTCCTGCTGCCTGCCCTCCAATATTCAAGTATACAACCTCCACCCGGCGAATGGAACATGACGCGGGAGCCAGTGGAACTTCAAGACCGTGGAAGCCGAGTGGAAGCTACGCAGCGACGCTACTCAGTCACTCAAGAGACGTGGCTCGCTCTCTCATCGATGTTTGCGTGTCCTAGCCATCGTATTCTACCTTTCTCCCCTTTGTATGGCTCAAAATCTCGCGTCGCACCGAATCTTCTTGCAAAATTGCTGCCATGTTTGTGTTCAAGCAGATTACTCAACAGTAGGTAGGTAGGTCTAGGTATTACCGGCGCGGGTAGGTCTGAGTTAGTTTATTAACGTCTCAAGATTAGAGCGGCCGATCCCCTGGCGCACTTGCGCGTCTATACACAAGGATGACCGTCACCCGCAACGCTCCAGCCCTCGAGACAAGATTGGACTTGACATTCGCCACCTGCGCATCGCACCGCTGACACACCAGGGAGTTGCGCGCAATCCCGCCCCGTCGCGTCGTCCCCGGCGAAAGGACTAACACATCCGCCACCTTCCGCACGGTCAGAGAGGTGTATTTCGCATGAAACTGACGATGTACTCACAACTTTCGAGGTCGTTTTGGGTATTCACGCACTCATATACGCCATACGACTGCTGCGCCCACTGCCTCCACGCCCCACACTGCTCGGTCCCAGCAGGACAAATCGTCCCGCTGCGGATCAGGTTGGCGTTCCGCCGGGGGATATTTGCGGACGGACATGTCGCGTCAGTGCACACACCGTTGCACATTTGATTCGGGGCCACGCATGCGCAGTCGCCTCCAACGGGCGTCAAATTTGACGAACATGTAAAGCCGCAGACGTTGTCTGCGGTGCACGCAGAGGTGGCGCCTGCTGGAAATAGACAATCAGTCGCGCTGGACGCGTAATTTATCTTGACAAGGGTTAGTGGGGCTTCATGGGCGACGAAAAGATACTAACAATATCCGTCAGAGCTGCAGTCGCGGCTGCCTCGCCAAGGATTGCTACGACGAACTGACTAGTGGGATCGGAAGCAATGAAATCTGCATAATATCGTGAGTCATTGTATTGCGCACAAAAACAAAACTTGCCTGAGAAATCGCTCGTGCACAGGCATTGGCTTGTAGTGGTACCAAAGTCTGGAAGGCTGAGACCAAGTTCGCTGTTGTAAAGGCCAGCCAGGTCGACATTCACGAGGTTGGCACAAGTGGCAAATGTTGTTCCAGGTAATGGTGCTGCCGACCTGGATAATATGGCATTAGCGACAGCGAGATGGCACGGGCTAACATGTTTAAATGGAGCGGACTTGGGTGGGGTGTAGGAGATGCTCAGAGCCTATGTGTGCCCGCTCTTTATACCGGAGGGGCGTTCGCTAATTATAATTTGTCTATTTCGAATCTGTAACTACAGGTACAACACGTCTCCACTTCAGGGTTATCAAGGCCTTCAGGGGAATAGCTCGGGAAAGGGTCTTGAGCCAACGGTTAGTTACTCAGGCCGCCTGGCGGTACCTAATTGATACTTAAAGCAGACAATGGTCGCGGTGTCCCACCGGCCTTCGAGAACAGTGAACCGATTGGAGCGATCATGAATGGAACGAGTGGTTGTGGCTCCTTTCGAACCATTTCCTCCTTGCCCACTGTATGGTGTGAGCTAGTTCAATTTCTAATTTACTGCGACCACCCGTGACGGCGCGGTCTTCGAACGTCAACGATCTGCACAACATAACAACTGGGAGTATAATCCTCGCTTGCTGATTCGACGCACTGGCAGGGCATTTTTACTCCGATGTGGTAAAGTTTTTCACACAAAATGCCCTCCTATAATTCAAGCATGCAACTTCGATCCCGCGGGATTGGCTACCCAGTCAGGAGTCGAGGATTGCTCTCTCCTCCCAGCCAGTGCATTCTAATCAGATCACCGGCCGGGACACTGCTCATTTTAACTGGAACAATTCCAAACGAAGGCCACATGCTTGGAAACCATCATACCGTCTTCTTGGGGCCAGTTCGACCCTACTACACCCTACTGCTCTAAGCCTACTCGCTCAAAGATCATGCTCACTGGTTAATAATATATTCCAAGAAAAAGAGCTCGTCGACTTATATAGCCTTGCGGTGCGGTGCGATCTCTGTGTGAGAGTGCGCGCCGCTGCGCTCCAGATCTAAATCTAACCTGGATAGTTTTGAGCAGGACTGGGATTACGTGCGGCGCCGAATAAAGTTCATCATGACAGGGTTTGTCAGGTTAGTTTGCCCGAGGTACTTGTGTTCTTGCGACTATGGTCTGCGATCCATGCCCGGAAGAACTGCTTACCCTCAAAGCCAATGCGAGCGATCGGCCATTATTATTAGGCCATAAACTCGACTACGTTTTTAACTTGATTTCGAAGATCGAGACACGGTCACGTGTCACCACGATCATCTTAGACGCGTCGACAGAAACTGAGAAAGGTTCACCACGTCGGTGACGCACAGGAATTTGCTGAAGCGTAGTCCTGGGAGGTATTGTACGACGCTGCCCCATTGTTGTGCCCAGATTCAGAGTGGCTGACACTGAGACTGAGACAGGGTTTTTTTACTTCCGCGTGGGTATAAAATGTCTGTCAGCCACACAAAAAAGCATACATCGCTTCGTTCTTCCTAATACCACCACCCCACCTCAAGACACTCGCTTCACGCATCTCGCTCATTACCCAGACCCCGCTATCTCCGTACCTTATCCGCCCCACCGTGTCCGTGGATTACGATGTATTCGAGGGCGCCCCTACCCCTGTCTACTCTCAGACGTACGCTGGTGCGCCGCCTCCGTCAACAGACGACGGCCTGCGTCAGTTCGCCATCGCCATGGCCATCATCGGAGCTCTTTTTCTGGTCGCCTGCGTGTACACTGTTGCGAAGTATTACATTGCGAACTGAGTTGCCAATATCAAGGCTGACGACGCTGAGGTATGCGGCCCATCCTTTTAGCGTGGTCTACAAATTTCTGACTGTATCCCTCCAGTCTGCTGTCGCTGCGGCTTTCAAGCCTCCGACCATCGCTTTGCCTCCAGTATCGGTAACATTCGGACGTGTACCCGCATACCAACAGGAGCGTCCGTCTTATACCAGTCAAGCCGACATGCTTTCTGGCCATGGCAGAGGCCTCTTTGGCTGAACAGAGTCTGCGCAACATGCGACTCCTCCTTCCATGCATCCCATCATCGGTTCATTAGTCCGGCACGGCAAACTCGCTTCGGCACTCTTTCACCGCCACCGTCTCGTAGGACTGATCACCCTGCTTGGCCTATACCATCACTCCGCTTACTTCCCCGCTCGTGCTTCCGGAACCCAATAAACGAAACCCAAAAACATTTGGAAACGCACAAAACTCATCGCATTTGTTTTGCCTTCATTCGTCTTCATTGGATTCTTCCTCGGTCGATTTTCTCCCTCCCATTCATCTTCGACTTCGAATTCTCCTGACGCGCAACGCGACCAGCAAACGAAAACCTCATAAAATAGGCGGGTAGAATCGAGCGGGGGCAACTACGACTGTGTGCGATCATACTCAAGAAAATTCGATAACAAAAGGCGGAGGAAGAAATGGAGTGCGGCGACCAGGGCTGTGTACTACTTGACAGAAAATTCATAGATTAATGTCCCACGCGAGGAGGGAGGGAATGGAGGAGTAGATTTACTGCTGTCGTTGTATGCTTTTCGTTCGACGTTGTTGTTCTTCTGCAATTTCATCGCTTATTTTGTTTGAGAGATTCGGAGAATGGCAATATATTCGCTCATGCAAAGCTATTTGGGAAGAAATCTATAGGAGGAGGCGTACTACATCAATCAATTTGTGTTTTACACGTCGGCGGCCAGAGCTGCCCTGGCAGTTGCAATGATGTCGTAGTCTAACATGTCAGGCAACATCCATTGCTCTGGCCAACGATTTCGTTAACGAAGGATTCAGCGAGGCAAAAACAAAGCACACCAGCCGACATATTTTCAAATCTCTTCAGTCCATCCACGCTCAGCCATCCGACGTGTTCAGCACGTGGTTTGCGGATGCCCTGGAATGCCTTGAGGCGCACCGGAATTTCCGAGGCCTTCGTTCCACCGGGGAAGAGGGTTGCAAGCGCAGCGGCGTCCTCCAAACCCATTGCGAAGCCTTGGCCGTAAGCTTTCGAGGCGTCAGTTGACTCTGTTGGTTGGGCCATCAGCACGTACTGGGGAACATCGCATGTGCCGCATCGCCGAGGAGCGCGACGTTGCCTTTGATCCAGGTGGGTATCACCGGCATTGCCCTCACCTGCCAGACGCGGGGCCGCTCAGCAAGGTCCACGAAGGACAAGAACTTGTCGCCATATTCTTCAAAGGAGGCCCTGAACGTGTCCATCGGAACCTCTTCGTTCCAGTCCGCCCGCTCTGGTTCAATGGTCAGGTTTAGAAAAATCTCGCAAGAGTTACATTATCTACCGATAGACTCCTTGTCCCGCTTGTCCACGTGCGGAGCAGAGATATTGATCAAGTTACCGCCTCGCACCGGGTACATGAAGAGGGAGACGCTCTTCCCTATGACGCTGGTGGACCCAGTGATCTTGCGACCGTCGCGAATCCAGGCAACGTCGGGATTCTTCTTGAGGTCAACCATCCATCGGTAAAATGCCATGAGACTGGGAGGAGCCTCGTACTCTGTACCGATCATACACCTTCGGACGGTGGACTGTTCAGTTAAGTATATTGAAATGAGACGGAGGGATTGAATGGAGGGAAGTTAATTCGAACCTTAATGCCGTCGGCGCCGAGGATGAGATCGAATTTGAACTCTTCTCCGCCGGCGATGGTCAACGAGGGACGCTCGGCGTCAAAGCTAATTACCTCGATATGCTTTCCGAGGCGGATAATAGCAGGCGGGAGGGCGTCGGTATCAGGTTCCAGCGCCAGACGCATCAATTCCTTGTGGATGTCGACCCGATGCATCATGAGCCAGCCCTGCAAAGCGTACACGATAACTAAGGTACGACTTGGTTAAGAGAGTTTAACTCACCTCAGGATGTGTCTCCCACCCAGCGGAAAAGTCCATACCTCCTATTCGTGTTCCATTTGTGTCCAAGGTGTCCATCTGGGGAGGTAAAGCTCGCACAATATATTGCAATCAAATCGATACCCTTACTGTGCGCAGATCCACAGTCTGTAGGTTCTTAAAGATCAACTTTGGAAGGAGTTTCTTCAGAACCTTGACACCGTTTGGGGTGAGGACGATCCCAGCCCCGATTTCGGCGTGAAAGGAGGATGATTCGAAGATCTGCGAAGTTACGGCACCTCGAGGGCACAGAAAAATAATAATGAACCCACCGTGATTCGATGCGCCTCCTTGCGCATCATAGCAGCGGTGGCGAGACCAACCAGACCAGCGCCTATAATTGCAATATCCAGCTGGCCGGGAGCCGGACCACCGTCAATGGTGGTGGCTGGCTGGGCGGAGTTGTGAGGCAAAACGGCTTGGAGAGACATTAGAATGCGGCGGGGGTGAGTGGAGAGTGGGTTCACAAACTCGCTCTTATACCGTGGATACTTACACTGTACAGGCCGAGGCAAGGGGGTACCGGCATTCCAAAAAAATATATAGGGCCGTTTTTCTTTTTTCCGACTCGACCGCTGAACTAACTAACTAACGTAACGTTCCCACGCACCATATATGGTAATTTGTTACGTGTTCAAGTTGCCGGTGAGCTGGAAAATCAATACAGACCATCCATATTGAGCTCTTTACGATGTATGATAGCAATTGCAGTATTCAACCCTCCAAAACAACCTCCCAAGACAAGTTTTGATTTTCCGATAATTATCATCTCTATTACCATATATGGACTTCAACTCAAGCAACAGGTGCAGATGAGTAAACAGGGCAGTTTGAAGGCATACAACACTGAGAGACCAAAACCAGCCACCCGAGGGCTGGTCAAACAGCATTTCCCGGCCAAAAAGTGGCGGTTGATTTTTTTTTTTCCGGCCTAGCGGCCGGACTAACTAACCAGCCCTTAGTCGCCGGTTTGAATGCCGGTACCCCCTTGGGCCGAGGGATTACGAGCTCTTTAAATTTCGGCAAGGCCTTTGGTAAGTCCGCGTGAGTCAGACTCTCGGATTGACTTCCGAAAGCTGCTTGAAAGCTGCGGGAGTGCGCCCAGGTGGCACTTTGTCATTGGCATTGGTCTATAGCGCGAGGTACGAGCACATTTCTTATAGCGTGCCTGTCCAGAGAGACTACATTGATCTGTCGTAAAATTCCAAAGCAGTCGAGCAGTAGGGATTGAGAAGACCCTCTAAACCGTATTAACGCTGAGGTTTAAATCGTTGTGTGACAGTGAAGTTTTTATCGAACACGGGAGAAGGTGGTTAAGTCGCTCGGAGTCAATGGAAATTTATAAAATGAAAGGAATTAACAGCAACTTTGCGTTGACTTTGCGGAGAGAGGGACCCAGGAAGACTGTTTCTGGGTTCTCTGTGAGTGAGGCTTTCCGGATGAGCACTAACCCAAGTGTTCACATGGAAATCAAGGCTCAAGGAGATGTGGTGCATGAGCAGCAAAAAAATTATGTTATTCCGCGTCATAGCGCAGCTATTTAAGTACATTGCATCCACAGTGTGTAGTAGGACCCAGTTGTTGTAAACTTTGGGGAAGTATTGATTGAGTATTGACTTGCGGCGAATTTTTCGGTTTGCCGCGGCGGCCCGCATTCAGTCAGAGCGCGATTTAGTAGTTGCTCGTTTTAGGGAGGGCCGCCGTCTAACCGACTGAGCAAGGAAGAAATTCAACCAAATACCAGGCGGATCATTTCGGCCGATGGTCGGACTCCGAATGATCGGCCATCGGCCGTGACGAAGCGTGACCTTCTTCCTTTGCCACTACTTTCGAACACGCCTCTGGAGTTGGCATCGGAGCTCAGCACTCAACGCCGGCTTATGCTGCTCAATCCACGGCTCAAGAACTCGTGACTTGTTTTGTAACAAATTTCAAGTTGGTGCGCGCGGTCAAGCCTGACTCGGAGGCTTGAAAGTTAAAACTGATTCTTACCTACCAGTGCAATCCTGGCCTGTTGAAAAATCGATGACATGTGCTGCCTTAGCCCACGCCGGAGGTTATTCCTGCAGATCTTGTGCTCTGAGATCAGGGGGACTGGATCAGCTTCCACTCGCCTTCCTGACCGTGCCTTGCCATCATTTTGCTCCTGAACCGTGAAGGATTACGCCAGCGGCCCCCACCATCCTGGTCAGGAAATCCCGTTTCCTTCTAAAGTTTCGAACTTCATCAGCTCCGCTCTCAACCATGCCTTCGACAGATCTTCGGTCTATCATACCGGCATCGCACTTCTTGAAAGGACGCTACTTCTCGCAGGTCGCGGGGTCGGTCCTCTAACGCGATCCCGATCCTACTTCAAAGCTTCACTACCTTCATGCACTGTGCACGGTGCCGCAGACATCCTAACTGGGAAACACCGTTCCTCCTTCAACTCCATAAATCCTTCCCACGCCGAGTCCAACCGAGCCTCTTTCATGACAGCACATAACGAACATGGGTAGATATTTCGCCATGGGTGTGAAACATGCGCATCCGGTATTTGAAACATCACCTTCTGTCAATCGCAGGACGGGGTGGAGGATTATTCACGTCGGTCTCCGGGATGGTGAAGCATTTCAACTCATCTTTGTATTGTTTGAGGTGCGACAACACCAGTCGGCCTCAGGATGCCAAAGGTTGACATTTACTATGGTTGTTGACCAACAGCGAGTCCCAGTTCAACGATCATGTTTTGTTTTCGTTTGCGAATAAAGGTAAGGTCGCCGCTTACCTTTCAACCAAGTCTGATCTTCGGAAATAGAGCCTGACGGTTGAAATTGAGGAAGAGACAAATTATTCTCGTGATTGTTCATCTGTTGAGGGCAGCAACAAGCTCAACCGGTCAGGTTCCCCCCCGCCTGCGCACAATGAGTCCCGGTCTCGGAGAATGAGTACCGACCATCCCTATCTTTCCCTTCACATTCAGTGGTTTATTCCTGGTATTGAGTCGACGGGTAACCGCGGCCGCCGCTGAGACCACAGCGACGGGAGAGTCTGCTATCGATACATGCCGTTGGCGGTCTGAGAGCGCTGCATACGCACCGGGTCCTTGGAGCCAATCGTTGTCGATGCATTCGGTACGTGCGTCCACGGCATCTGAAAATGCGATATCTAAACCCACGTTGTGCTTTAGGCTCTGCCGGTGCATCGCAATGCGAACCCGGAACTCCCGCGCTGCAATGTGGGTGGAGTCCGCCGGGTCAGAACACATCGGATCCCGTTGCGAACTTGCAGTTATTTCCGTTCGATTTCAGTTTGGCCTGCTCGGCTGATACATCGTTCACACGTCCTGTGGGGATGGTATCAAATGCACGGAAATAGGACTCGGATAGGACCCAGGAATAACTCGTAAACTCCCACTCAGCTGAGATTCTCTCCTTGGCGCCTTGGCACTGCGCGCAACTCTTGACACTCCCCGCAAAACTAGTCCTCGACGTCTTGCGATGCTTTCGCTTTGACGTTTTCGTAAAAACTCAGCAACGTCCGTTCATCAGGATCCAAACCACTCGTTCGGTCCCGACTTGTTTTCGGGGCTCTTTCAGCAGGTGAGAATTTGTTGGGCCAATTCTCACCGGTGGGATTTATTCTTATGAATACGTCATCTTCTGGACCGTCAACTTATGAAGGGATAGAAATTTATGGGGTATATCCAGTACGTTGGTCCGGCTCACGTAGATACCTTGAGTTGAATCTTCACGCGCTTATGTTCATATTTAGATAGCCAACCGGCCGTGTAGTTTGCCAGCCTCGGCAGCAAAAAACATGTCTTAATTATTGTTCGATGCTACGATGAGTCGCATGCAATTACCGCAGAGGGAAGGAACCGCTGAGAAAACCGGGTGAGAGGTCTCTTCCCAACCAGTGGGTCTCACCTCCAGCAGTCGCTACCGAAAACGGCAGATGAGAATTCTGCTGGTTGGAAAGCTTTAAAACGGGCTCTGGGATGAGTGAAGGAGGCAGGCTTCAGCTCCTCATTTGCCTACCACCCTCGGATCCTCAGCCCTGTTCAACATGTTGTCCACGACATTTGCTCTCCTCGCGGCTCTTGCGACTGTTTCCAACGGTAGTAGCATGTCTCTTCTGGACATCAGCATGCCGAACTGACGAGTGCCGCAGCGGCGCTCACGCGTCGGGTAACGTGCTCGACCGGACAAATGGTGTCGAACGAGGCTTGCTGCGTTCTGTTTCCCGTGCTGGAGGACATCCAAACAAACATGTTTGCCGACGATGACTGCAGCGACGCCGCTCATACCGCTTTGCGCGTCGCATTTCACGATGCGATCGGGTTTTCGAAGACCAACCCGAGCTTCGGGTAGATATCCTCCCCTCGTCCACGCTGAAGCAAGCTCAACCATGCAATAGTACTGGCGCAGACGGTTCGATCTTCAAGTTCGCAGAGACTGAGCTCTCTTTCGGCGCCAACCTCGGCATCGCCGACGCCTTCAACCTCGAGGCTCCCTTCATCGCAAACCACAGCATCGGGGTTGGCGACTTGTACGGTAATCCACCCACTCGTCTGAACCATGTACCGACATCTATGCTAGCATCCAGTTCGCTGCGGCAGTCAGCTTGACCAGATGCCCAGGTATCCTTCGCCCGACGTTCATGCTGGGCCGTGTAGACGCAAAATTCGGCGCTCCGGATGGCACTGTCCCCGAGCCTTTCCGTACGTGCTTGTGCCGTTGTAAACTTTGATTTCTGAAATCCACTCAAGAGAGCGTGGAAGCGATCCTCGCCCGCATGGAAGATGCCGGCTTTACCGCGGCAGAGCTTGTCGCACTCCTCGCGTCGTAAGCGGTTTCAACATGTCTTGTTTGTTATTCATGGCTCACTGCGATGTTAGCCACTCCATTGCCGGAGCGGACGATGTTGACCCGTCGGCTTCGGGTTTGCCCTTTGATTCGACGCCTTCGGTCTTCGACACCCAGTTCTTTGTCGAGACTCAGCTCAGGGGTACCCTCTTCCCCGGATCGGGCGGAAACCAGGGAGAGGTCGAATCTGCGATGGCCGGCGTACTGCGCCTTCAATCCGACTCTGAATTAGCCCGTGACTCTGCCACCGCCTGCCTCTGGCAAGCGAACGTCAATAACCAGGCGCTGATGGCTTCCTCCTTCAAAGCTGCTTTCGCCAAGATGCAGGTTACTGGCCAGGACGTATCCAAGATGGTCGACTGCTCCGATGTGATCCCGGAGCCTCCTGCCTTGTCTGCTGCCGCGGCCGCCGCGTTCTTCCCCCCCGGCATCACGCAGAATGATGTCGAGCAGGCGTGCGCCACGAAGGCGTTCCCCAAGCTCCCGACTGCTGCCGGTTCCCCGCAAGCCGTCCCTTCCATGTACGTCTTCCCCTTTCATATCCCATATCCAACTTGTAAACCTGACGGATTTTTACCTACAGTGTACAAGACCCTGCGACCAACGGCGCGTGCCAGGACGACGGGTCGGATTGTGTCCTTTCTTGAATTACTCTCCGATGAAGTTTTCGATTTGTTCGTAGTCCATCGCCCTCTCATTGTAGACCTTCCTTCAAAGATGTGTATATCTGATCTGGCCCTTTCTCAATCTCCCTGTAGCGCTGCTGCGAGTGAATTCAGATCCAGTAACTATTATCTGAGGCTTCGAGATGTCGACGCCAGTTCCCCCCGCCGAACCTGCGGATCACGTTCGGATCAAGCAGGCCGGACAACGCGCGGTCTTTCAATCAGAGTCCTTGTCAAGGATCAGGAGTAACTCTTGCTCATGGAGGCATACCGATCCCTCGCCTCTCACTGGCGCTACCTAGTTAGGAAATCACGACCTTTGGCAATTAGGCCGAAGTCCGCTCGATTTATTCCCCAGCTACCCGGCAGCGGCTCTGCCGGCGGGGAAATAAATCAAGAATCTCGTGAGGGCATTTCTCTTGAGGCGGCAGACTTGTGGCGATCCATGAACTGCTCTGAGCGCTGTTATCTGTCCTCTGGAACTCCGTGCTCAGCGCAATCGCGTATTTTAATGTACGATGTGTTCTGTTCGTATTCTGCGGCTCGACTATGGTTGAGCAACCCGTGTCTTTCGGAGAACAAATAATCGTGTTTCGCATTACTAAACTACCTCCATGAGAAATACCCCGCCGACGTTTCAGAACTGTGTTCGGAAGTGATGCAAGGATCACTGGGGTGGGGGCGCGGCGCAGAACAAGCCGCCAGCCTGGCAGCTTTACTCGGGTTGAATCACGGTACGAGTACTCCAAAAGTTGTAAGGCACTCACTACATCTCGTTGGGGTCCGTACCGCAGCAAAGCTCGCCACTGCCGCCTATATAGGAATGTACGGTCAGTAATTCCAACAGCATGGGATAAAAGTCGTACAAGGAGGATCCTGCAGAGTCAATTAGTTGAATGTCCATCAGCGACATGCGTTGTGGAATAACTCACCCAGGGATGTCCGCCTATTCTCGCAGTTGGATCAGTAACACTGAATGGGGGACGAGAACTGCACTTACAGTGCAATTTGACAGGTCCAGGTCCAAGGTGGATGGACATGGCCACTTGACTGAAGGCAAGGAAGAAGAGGGCAATTGAGACGACTTTGTTGAACATTGTGTTCCTGGCTGTACGATGCTGAATCGCGCGCTCTTTTATATGAAGGCAGCACGCCACTTTCGTAAGTGATACATTTATGTGGCATTTTAAAATGCAGACGGACATGAAGGTGAAACATTGTCCAGCCCGCCCGCCCGCAGTCGATCTTTGTCACAGTAAGCCGATTTTTTAGACGGTAAACATCGGAACTATGTTCATTATTAACACATCCCGTCCAGTTCAATGTTCGTTCCTGTACGCAGGATGTCAGGAACAGTTCATTAACGCAACCCGGGATGTGTGGAGTGTGGGGTAGAAACATTCGTCGCACAGGCCCATTAGGGTTCCACGTAACAAAATTGCTGCTGCCTGTCGTGGATCCGTACCCTGCTTTCAAGTTACCTGTGAGTTAAAAAAGGCATGTGTCAAACGTTTGAGCTTGCCGTGACGTTCGAAAAGGAGGAGAAGGCGATCGTCCCCGACGCCGCGGCCAGTTCGGGGGATCGAATATTGTACAATTGTACGGGGACCCGCGGCTTGGAAAAGTGGCGAACATCTACTGCGAGCAGAAATGATGCCAATGGTAAATTGGGGCCAACCTCCCGCGCAGAATGGGCCACGGACGGAGAGCATACGGGAACAATGGGAAAACGGACTGAGTTCGGAGCGGGATGACCAAAACGGCGTCGACAGAATCGCGTCCTCGCCGGCGCCGCTTGGCCCGATCGCGACTCAACGGAACTGGTGAGTCGACTGTGTGACAAAATTGGGTCGGAGCCCGAATGCGACCGAGCAGGAGACTGGGGCCGGGGTTGGGCGCCTGGATTTAGATTTAGATTCGCCATATTTATTGCGCCAGAATCTGGATCTCGCTCCAGATGTGGGCGAGGACTTCATTTTAGACATTACTATTACCGTTGACGCGTTATACTTATACGGACCAGGACGGCAGTGACGCCGGCGGCACACGTATTCAGGGGTGAAACGCAACATAAATGATGTGGCGGGACATATTGACACTGGAGAGAAATGAGCATGAAACGGAAGTTCATCATGCAGCGGCGTCTCACCGAGTTGAGTGCCCGCAGGTGAACAGGGAGCGCGTCACCAGGTCATGTACTAGCGGTACACAGTGAGCAGCTGTCGCCCCATCGTTCAGTAAGCGCAACGACGGATTCGAGGTGGTGAAATGCGACCAGAAATAACATGGCGGGTCTTACCCGGGAGATGAATGACCTGGAAGTCAATGAGACATCGCAACGGTGTGTCACTAGGGACCGCGGTGTACATTTAGCGCCATGTACATTCAGTTACTCCCCGGGCCCCGCGTTCCTAAGCGCAGTGAGCAGTTGTCCGGCACATTGTTCAGCATTTTTTGGTTAGAGGGAAAGATATTCCTGACGTACACTGGAAGAGGATCAATACTTGAGAGGGATGGAAGGAAATTTTGCATTGAAAGCGTGGAGAGAGAGCCTGCGTGAGCCATCGGGGACGGAGTCACCAGGAGGGTATGGTTACTTTTTTGCCATTTGGTTCGAACAACGGCCGCGGTGAGGTGGAACGGGTGGAGACCGGCGGAGATGCAGCGATCGCGGGGTTGGAGCGGGGAGGCTGTGAGGAGAAAAGTGTGGAGGGTATCTCGCGATCTTGTGCAGCTGGGGTACCGTCCCGCCGTATCGCCATGGAATTCGGAAGCGGTTGATACCGTGACTCGAGCAGGCTGGAATTTTCGCGGCCTGGGAGTCGGCGAGAAAGAGGCGCAGATCGGGTGCGTTGGAGTGAAGGGAATTCGGCAGTGTAGGGGATAACTGTGTTAGTACGCAGTTCGGACGCAGCGCAGAATCTCCGGCGAGGGTTGGGCGAGGGATATAGTACGAGGGCCGTGAATGAGGTCGAGGACGCAGCGCGCATGGAGTTGGAGGTAGGAGTGGGCGGCGCACCGGGGCGACTATTAGCGGTCGCTGCATATCGAACGGTAGGTTCGGAGCAAGCCTGTCTCCGCACCGGCGAGCCGGTGATTCTCAGAATTCGCTGCGTAGCACGTGAATATCATGTGATCTGAGAGGCGGCTTGATCCGAACCTAATCGAACGGTGTGCAGGCGAGCGAGCGAGATGGAAGTCAGTTCGACAGACGGCCCGTGTTTAGACGCCGATCATCTGCCGGTGATATCGGCTCCGGCAATCAATTCTGATTTAACTTGTGATTTAGTGAACGGTTGCAGTGAACACTGTAACTTTTCTTAGTCCGTTCGCAAGTGATGAAGTGGAAAATAAATTCGGAGGGAACAAGTTGGAGCCTGAACCCTGCCAGGTTCAGAGCAGGAAAAAGGAAAAACAAAGCTCGTGCCATGCATTATGGCCCGCCCTTGGTTCAACCAAGGGATCCCTGTGATATTTTATGCAGCGGTGGACTTGCAGTGCTCCAGGTCCTCTTCTCCCTCGAAATTTATGCCCTTATTTGCGCACAATTCCGCTGAAGGCTACTTCCGCTGCTGTTTCATTCAACGTTCATTGGGAGGCATGACTTCGAGCCGTTGGCCCCCTTGCGTGGTGGCCACTGCAAGATCGAAGTTCAATGAGGAAGATGTGGGACCATTGAAGCTTCAAGTTAAGGGAAGGAGGAAACTCTTATCGATTTGAGCACGGACAAACCCCTTAAAGTTCTAAGTCATGTATTGCGCTGTGTGGGGTCCACTCCAGGTCCCCAATCTTCTGAGAATCAACTTGTTTTCGTTGATAAACCATATATTCCCAGTATGAGGAGAAAAACACGAAAAATACGGGGCTCAACAAATACTCCAGGCATGACCTACGCTTGGTTTGAACAAGACACCCCCGAAAATGTGCGTGCAGTGACACTAATTAAGTAGGGGTGCACCCACAGTGCGGCAGGTCCTCTCTCCCCTCTTGAAGTCAACTTTCAAAATGCGCTGAAATTTGTGTCAGTGCACGACATCAGAAAACGTCGACTTCGACATTTGAGGTTCTCGTCGTTTCCGCCTATGAAGTGACAAGATTTTGTGTGCGCCCATTCCTGGTGTCACATATTAATTAGTGGTGCTTGCACGCCTTCCTCTCAGCCGGATTCCTTCTGCACCTCCTGTCGACGTAGATGCGTGCCTCGACCGAGGTGGCCGATCGCATGTGGGTCACGATCAAAGGCAGGGAAGTTTGACATTGTTCAGGTTGAGAGACAATTTGAAGAACAGGGAACCAAAAAAGAAAAGAAGACATCCATGACATGGCCTTGTTTCGAACAACGAACCCTATTACATCTTTGGGACCAATGAGCGCCAGGTCTTTCCTCAACGGCTAGAACACCAGTAATACGGGGTGATTGCGGTTCCTTTTTTTACTCGTCGAACTATGTATTAATCAATGGCGTGGATATGACCCGGGGCCTCGAACGGATATGGCGCCCGAAAAGCGAAGGCGGCGGGCGAGTTGGTCTTGTTTACTGTAAGTAAGGACCTGTGGTGCATTGGGCTGAGGGGTAAGCAACACCAAGAAAGAAAATAGCCTTGGAGTTATTTGTTACGACCTGCCCTTGGGTCGAACAAGGGACCCCATAAACCTATATATCGCGAACTAAGCATTAGGTGGGGGTGCACCTGACGCGCTGCGGGTCTCCCCTTCTCTTGAAATCAACTTGGTTTTGTGGTTAAATTTGGTGTGACTTGGGAGATTGGTGTGTTGATACTGATGGCGATGGAGACAGTGTGCACTCACTAGGTTCGGGTGTTCTTTACTTTGTGTCGGTTGCTTTGATGATTCTGTCGTTGCGATCCTCTGGCATCTCGGGCCCGACCATCTCTGCGCAGGATTCGTTTAACCCAAGTTCTGACCCCAGGACCCAAAATCTCGAAAGGCATTTCAATCGACATAATCAACTAGTGAGTTAACCCCTAATGAATTATATTGTGGGCTAGACGGCAGTGGCAGAGTTCTGTGATATGGACACTCTCAGTGGACGATAACCCATGGGAAACGAACGATCCTCACGTTCATTTGTTTCAACTCTATAGCCGGATTCGATCCGTCGGAAAACTCCACCGGCCCACCCACTGTGCCGCGCAGGTGACTAGGAATCGATATGAGGATATCTGAGGTGGGTATATCCGTCCGGCCGTTCAAAATTTGCATGCGGGAGTTCAGCACTGCGAACATTGTGTTGGCATATACCATTGAAATGGATTTTGTCGGTACTGTGTAGTACAGTTTCCCAGGAATGCCGAAGAAAAGGGCGAGTTCCAGTACCGCTATCAGAGCTGCAGAACGATAAGTATACCATGTGCATGATCGTATAGGACTAGTGTATGTACCGGTGAGAACTCCCGTTTCAATACTCAAACGAATCAACTTTGTGACCAGGGCGTGGGTTCGACGGAAACCGGTGTCAATTTTAAGGAGCTGAATTTCCCGGGTGAGGTGAGGATGAAACGGGAGAGGCGAACGACTCACGTAGTACGTCATGCACCCCGCGATGATTATATCGATCGACGCATTTCCCGCCAGAAAAAGCTGGCAGATTGTTAGTGGGCTATGTTTGATTTTAGGTGCATCTCAATACCACTCCTGTGGTTGTAAGGCTGGCTGGTAAAGTTCCTCCGGGCTTTAGGAGGTTTGACTTAAGCACTGTATCTGTGTAAGGGTATAGACCACCAACTGACGGGGGCACACACATTTCCGCCCGGATACACCGTTGAAAATTCCGGTGGTACCCATACCGAGAGCTGCCTGAAGCGAGGGGGTCTATTGAACCGGTGAAGTCAAAGGAAATTACTTACGAAGACAAGGATAGAAGGGACTATCCTCGATCCGGACAACTTGTAGAGTCGGGAGGCATAAAAGGATTGGACTACACACGTAACTGGGGACGAGGTAAGTTTACTTTCCAGGGATACCTAACTGAAAATTCGCTACCTATTCCACCAAGGACGGGGGCCACCAACCATTTGAATTGCGCGGTAGTCAACGCCGAGGGATCCCCAAACCCGTACCCGAAGGTATTGAACGCGTCGATGGTTACCAATGTTACCTGTATCAGGCTGATGCAGTACACGATATACACCAAACCCTTGATGAATATCCTATCGGTTGGAAACGCTTGATAATAGAGGTCTAGATACGATATTCTGGGATTTAGAAGGTTACGGACGAAGGTTCATAACTTCATATACATAGCTGAACCGTGAGAGTGGCGAACAGTGCCCAGTTCATGGAAAAAGCAAGAAGCTGTGATAAAGAAAGTCGGTCAAGGATTCTGCGGTATCAACAACGTCAAAACCCACCAGTGGACCGGACCTGAGGCCAGCACTTGTGAGTTGGTGAGCAAACGCCGGCGGCAATTCGACACCAACAGGTCCACAGTAACGAAACCGGGAGAATTAGTTGTGGAGTTCATCTTCTTGCCTGATGATAAGGCTCTTGAACCTTAGCACCTTTAATTCTCATCATGATACTAATGGGAAATTGATGACCTTTTGGATGATTTTAGGTTTTGAGCTCGTACATATGGCCTCCACTCCACGTGGACTTCTGAAGAGGCTAGTTGTCAGCACAGAGCCTCGACTACCGGGATTCCTGAGAAGTGGGCGACTTACAAGATAAGACAGACGGGCTAAAATAGCGGAACAAATATAGGAAACTGTCTAGGGTTTATATAGTAAAAGGTGCCGGGGCGTAGCGGGGGTTATGGCACGCGGAGGGTGGAACTGAGCAGGTAGGGGTACCAATGAACGTTACGAAAGGAGAAGCCTGTATGATTGCACGTGGCCGCTCAGCACCGGAGATAAGGTTGCACCCTCGATGGCGACTTGATGAAGAAAACTCGATGTGTTTATAAAGAGTTCGAATTCGCTGCCAGCATTGATGACGGTCAAATGCAACAGCCTGCGGAAGTGAGTGGAATCAGAGTTCACTCCTCGGCAATCAGCCAACAATTCCTTGAGAGGTAATTCATCGAAATGCCGGAGCGAAATTTGAGATTTTCCAGGAAACTCGTTGCCACCGTCACCGGGCTCAATCAATTCAGTTTACAGATCGCCGTCACCCGCCACCTGAACCAGTGGTAGTAATACTACAGTACTCGCTATAAGCGAGTCGCACTTTATGCAAATTTTCCTTGCTCCGTGTTGTTTCTTAACGGGACCACGCTGGAATGCATCTACTTAACTGCCTACCTACCGTGACACCTAGCTCTCCTACCGCCCTTCAAAATTACCCCCAAGGTCAGCTAGTACCGTGGACCCCAACCCGTGTGCACTTTGAATGGAATTTGAATTGAATTGAATTTTAGGTGAAACAAAAGAGGGTCGAGACTTGACAGACAATAAATAGTACAGGAATAAAGGGACAATGTACTTACCTCATCCGGATTCCGACAGATAGAGTCGGTGTTACGTATCGTTAAAACCCGGCTTGACGTGAACGAGCGGCAAAGTGGGAATTATGGCATACTTAGGCGAGAGCTACGTGGTTGGATACGTGGGTTCAAACCTCGTCCAAACCCGGAGATCTCCCTTTGTAAGAGTATTTCCATGCTCTGGACAGCCTGAGGCAACCTACTCACTTTTCTTTGCACTTTTGCAACTTGCCTGAACCGTTTTTGAGCCGCGGCAATCACCAGCCCACCGCGGCAAAGATTACAAACATTGAGCGGGCGGAAATTGCCGCTTTATTTCGTTCAAATCGACAGTCACGCATCACGCACCCCCCCTGTCGATGCCGAATTTTTTTGGTTGCAGTCACACATCACTCGGGCCTCCGTCGAACCTCCCAGTAGTCACACAGGTCCCCGAACTGCCCAAAAGGTGCAAAAAAGACAAAATTTTCGGTTCAAATCAAGGGGGCCCAAAGATAAAGAAAAAATGATATCACCTACATTTTTATTTTTTCAAGACTTCCAGCCTACCCCTCCCCCCCCCTACGTAATGGTGATGCCATCAGATTCCCTTTTTGAGAAGGATATCCGAGGTGGGGAATTTCGATCTGTGATGTTTTGGCAGTGGAGAGTGGTCGCAGCAGTGATTTGAGAGCAAAATAATAGCAGTATATCTAATCAGGAGCTCTCACTGAACCATCCACGCCCTCGAACTTGACATTTGCACAGTTGTTGGGTTCAAAACGGACCGCGGTGACCCAGCCTTGCAAATGGAATGAGTTAGAGGCCTCAAATGGGGTGGTTATGGTGGGAAATTGTGTTTGAGATCCTGCTTGGGATCTTCAACTCCCCAGCGGACCTTCCTGGGGCAAAATAAAATTGCATACAATTTTTTTTTCCAGCGGACCCTCGACCCCTCCCCCCCCTCTACCCAATATGGTAATCACTTATCTTTGGGCCCCCTTGGTTCAAATGCCGAAATTTTCGAGGTGTCATGCAAAAATTCGACCCCTGCCGAAATGTCGAAATCGTCGAACCTGTCACGCGTCACCCCCCCTGTCGATTTGAACGAAACAGTACAGTATTCTGTTCTCTGTTTACAACTCAGCCTTCTTCGAAGTTCCAAGGGCGTTCTTGATCAGATCCCACATCGCGTTTCTGCCCTACAAATATTCTAGGTCATTTGTGTCGTTTCGGAGTCTACGAAGGAAGGAAAGGAGGTGTCACTTTTAGGTACTACCACGAGGGATCGAGGCCCAATGACTCGAGCGCACACATTTGGGTAGAGAACGTCGGCCATGGGCGCATCAGGCTACTTATTATCCAAGGACGCCCTATGAGTTCATCCATGGTGTGGGGATCCCTCTCATAATATCCTCCCCATCCGTTGTCTCTCAAAAGGGGTTTAACTAAAAAACAGAAGGGTTGGTGCATTGCAGTCATGCGAGCAGTAGAACACACCCTGGTCAACATCGAACGATTTGTGGAGGGCAAGCTGAAGAACCGGCAGCCCAACTGATTCCACTGCTGTATTCCGAGTCGTCCCGTGATCGAAACCGTACTCTTCCTGGATTTTCTTGGCCACCTCATAATGATGTGACTCCCACCGCCTGACCGAAATATAGGGGCTCCACCTCATTCGAATCTTGTATGCTTGCCGGGAAATGAGTTTAGTCTCAATTGTAGTCGCATTCGTGGACCAATATATCGTGGGCTCCTCCAAACATGTGTTTCCAAGGATTGGGACCTGAACAAATACGTGAATAATGGGGGGCGAGTCGAACAATGTCGTGAGGGATTCCAAATCATGGCCGTCGAGGACCATTTCCCAGGTTAATTTGAGTTTGGTGCAATCGGCTTGGAGGTAGTGAGATGAAGGTTTAGGCCAGAAACTGCACACTGACGAACGACAAACTCCGAAGCATCACGTCCACGGAAAGCCGGGTTCGACCGGATAGGACTTGCTTGTGCCAGCCATGAGGCCGATATATCGGGCACTGTTTTCCCAAACTCGATTTCGGCGTTGAGGAAATAGCCACATTGGACTTGCTGGTCATGGAGGGAGCACCACCTTCGTGATTTCCCCAAGAGTGGTACCACAAAACTTTTGAAAAGGCTGCTCAGCTTTGCCGAGTGACGGATGATGCAATATACGCAACTGTGTGAAGCCGGGCGCCGCGTCATCGACGATGGTTGGGAAGAGTGCGTCCGGCCATCCATTAAGGCCTGGGCGGGGGCCGACTCTGAAAGGTTGGGAGGTGTATATGTGTTTTACGTTCCAGCGATCTTCCGGGGTGATGATGCGCGACGCAAGTTCAGCGACAAGTCCGCCGTGGCGATGGTAAACGGATCCCCGTGCCGTGAGGATTTCCAACACGTTCGAGAAACCGCACGGCCCAACCCGTCCAAGGTGTGCAACAGACTGAAGGCGGTGTTTCATGTCGCTTTCTATCCCGGTGATTGCCAACCCGTGGTGCCGGTTAATCAACCACTGTCCCGCCCGGACGAACCATTCCAGAAAAGGGGGTAGCTGTGTGGCCTTCAGTCCCAGGATCGAAGTCAAAGTCACAACGTACAGTCTTGCGCACAAATAATCGCGATTCCAATGGCTCATTCACGTGCGAGATGATCACCTTGCCGCGATCCTTTGGGTTCACGAGTGCAAACTGAAATGGCCAGACAAAGAAGCCCAGAGGATCTGCTACTCGAAGCTGTACGAGGTCCGACATCTGTGGAAGATCAGTAGTGAACACAGACATTTTCAACTGAACCCACCAGACTCAGTTCCCATTCCACAATGATTTTTGCGGTTGGGAGTGTTTTGGCGTAGTCATCAAGCGGACAAAATTCTGGGATTAGCGTATTAAGAGGCGCTATTGGGAGACAAAGAAACTCACCTCCATGAAAGACAAGTGATCTCAGTCGCGGTGAGTCACAAAATCCGAACAACTGCGGTAGATGGGGTGAACTGGGCCCGGTGAGTTTACAGACACATCTTCGAAGTCAACTGACTTACGGCGAGTTTTCTGCCAGAAAGGACAGGAAGCCTTTCCAGGACTTTATCGTGTCAGCTCCAACCGAGTTGGAATGATCAGGTACTTACCTCCAGAGGATCCGATCCTTGATAGACTCGGACTGTTTGCACTGAACCCTTCACGGTGGCCTTATAGTCAACCCAAGCGGTGTGTCTCTTCTCGTGGCCATCCAGGTCCCATTCGATGAAGTTCGCAGGTCGTGCGGTGCTAAATTCGAGGTGAATGTCACCCAGTTTCAGGGAGTGGAACTGGCGTAAAAGTACAGGTCAGAGGCGAATGTTCTCAAAGAGACACTCACATCCTCCTCATACCGCGCGAGTTCGTGGCCTGAACTATCCGCTGCAATCTTCGGGAGTAACGCTGAGCGCTGTTCCACCATCTCACGTCGTATGCCTGAAACTCCAGATTCAACGGCAGCGATGCCGTGTGCTACACTTTGCAAATCTAGCCGAATGCCGGCGGCTGCAACGAACTACGAATGCGTTAATTTCGACATTGCAACAGCAGTCTGGACTCACTGTCGCGTTGGCGCGCAGATCGTTAACCTCACGCGCGAAGCGGGCTATCCTATCCTGAATATCATTCGAGTTGAGGTACTTCCTAAATCTGGACGAGGACCAATTCTTGGACATCGCCTTGAGATCGGTTGAGAGTTGAGTTAGATGGCTAACCAGAATAGTCAGCTGGAGAGGATTGTTAAAATCCAGTACAACATACGTCTCAAATTCGAGGCAAAGCTGCTTGAACCTAGTGTCTTCAGTCGTTGGATGAGTGTCTATTTCTTCCCGCAGCAGCTTCATAATTGTCGTGACGGACTCCGCAAGATATTTCAAGTCTTGGCTTGATTTCCCCACCGTCTGCGCTAGAATGAGCATTCGACGTCCGGAAAGCTTCTATCTCTTACCTGGATGAGCTCGAGGAGGGCGAGGCCCGCAGTCAAAGCGACCGTGACGTAAGGAAATGGGACACAGTTAGCCACGTGAACGAGGCCTCGCGCGACCGTAATGAGCGGAGAGACCCAATCATCAGGCGCAGTAGAACGGAACATACGGTGGAGGGGCATTGTGGGAGGTGAGGCCGAGCCAGGTGGATGCGACACAGCCTCCTAAGATCCTGAGTCCGTGGAAATATGATAGGCGCCGGAGGATTGGTCTTTTTTTATCGCAACCGGCAAGGACGAAAAGATTTCAGATACTGCTATCGCTACGCGGCATGTGAGGTGGCAAAAAATCCGGCAGTCAGGCGGGAATGGAATTGCTCGTTTCGAAATTTCGCCTCCCTGTGAATCCTATGTTTCGGAAGCAAAAACATGGATCGTCAACTACTGTAGTATTACGACCATTAGTTCAGGTGACGGGTGACGGGGAGCTGTGAACTGAACTAATTGAACCCGGTGACGGTGACAATGAGTTTTCCTGGCCCAAATAGGGGTTGAAGGACACAAAATTTCGCTCCGGGATTCCCCGGATTACCTTTTGTGGCAATTGTTGCTGACTGCTGAGGCGTGAACTTTGATTCCAGTGAACTTTTGTGGTGACAGGTGACACCCCATGAGCTAATGGTCGTAATACTACAGTAGTGCTGACCCGGAGACATTGGGCCAACAAAATCTGGTCATTGTACAGATTCTGAAGGTCATTGAGACAAAATTTGATGTCCAAAATATATTCTGATATATCCAAAATACAGGCATATGCGCCAATTTGATTGCTTTTCTGCAGATCTGGCTGTGTGAGCAGAGATGCCGCGGTGAAATGGCGGTGCCATTGGTAAAGCCTCAGACAGACAGGTGTAATCTTATAACGAGAGTGATCACACCCAGTTCAACCCGCGCAATCGAACATTTCGACAAAGGAGTCTCAACAGTCGGCTCGGTCAAAGATTTCTTCATTTTGCTTCCAGCGCCCAGAAATTGGTTCAAGTCCTGAAGATAACAGTCTTACGCTTATTGTTCTTCAGTCTACTTTATTAGTAGCACTTATGAGTCGTACACAGAAACACAAGACCTGACCTGAAATTGTCGAATATAACCACGCCTCAAACACTCTGATATCCCCTGTTGACGTTGCCGCCTTTAAGGGCGTTCTTGATTAAATCCCACATCGCGTTTCTGCCGGCGTTCGTGAATCACGTGATTCGGGGGGGGGTTTTTTTTTCTTTTTTTTTTTCTTTTTTCTTTGTATCTGCATTTCTACAAGTTGAGGGGACCTTTGGCGGGTGTTCTGCTGCGCAATCTGTGCTCGCAAAGACACAGTGGACTCTGAGCTCGCCTGTTTTGGCCCTCGCTAACGCTCGGGCATCTCGTGGGAAGAAGCATGTGACTTATCACATGATTTTCACGTGGTGGCAGTGCTCTTCGTGTTTTAAAGTATAGGATACCGCACCAAGTACAAGATGCGGTGCCCGCAAGCAGGCGATTTAATTTTCTGGGTGACCTTGTATGGGTTTTCGGCCGGTGCGCAAGGGGTTACCGGGCCGTGAGCGTGTTACATCCGTTTCTAGTGCTCCATAGTGTTGCCGTAGATTGAGTCGAGTCGAGTCGGTGTCACCAACTCGTCTCAACTCGGTTGATCGAGTTGAGACGAGTTGGCGTTCCCATCAGTCTCACGGGCCCAGTTTGGAGCGAAGCGTCAAGAAAGGTGGAGAAAGTGGGCAGTGGAGGTGTAATTTGAAGGCCTTGAATACAATACTCTCCAGTACTTCAATTTAGAGAGTTTCTCCATTGTTTTGTAATTGTTTGGCGAGTGAAACTACCCAGTTCTCCCGAACCATCTAATTGAGGTGCTAAAATGCTCTGGAAAATTTAGGGAGGCAGTTTTATCTTCAGAGACTCACATAGTGTTTTTTGGGGTGGCATTTGAGCTTCTAAGATGTGCCTATGCTACAATATCATTCTGCTGGCTGCTTTTGATGAAGCCTGCCAAAATTTCTCGCAGATGGGAAGATGTTGGCATCAAATTGATCAACTCGACTGACAACGGTGTGTGACTTGAGACCAGTCGAGTTCATCAACTCGGCAGGCGAGTCAAGCTCAAAATCAGATCCAACTCACACCGACGGCAACACTACCCTACGGAGCTGAAAATGTTGAACTGGTGGGAGATTTGATGGCCGCGAGTTCGGGATCAAAGTTCAGTGATGTCAAAATGGCCGCTGCAAGTGAAAGTGGCAGGAATCAACGAAGCCTTTACCCGCATGGCCGGGGGAAGACGGTTGAGATTACTGAGCCGCAGCGTGGGGTGCATGACGGCAAGAGGAACGAAGCAAGGGGACAACATGCTGCCACGCATCAACAATAAAACGGCCCGGTAGATCCGATTCCCTTAAGTAGCTAAGACTCTGAAACGACACAGACGATCAACTGAATATGAACTGTATCAAGGTAGAAAAATTGCGAAAAGCTCCTTAGTTGTATATGGTTTAGATCCTGTTTTGAGGCAAACCCAACTCTCTTGGGTTCAATTCTGTCTGCTCCAGTTATTTTTAAATACCCGCAGTTATAAATTACGGTATTGTGCGGGTACGGGTGCAGGTAACGGGTTTCGCGGGTACAGTGTGACCTCGTGACACCCGCGGTATCACCCGTGTCACACCCTAGGGCCCACGACGACCATTGGATCTGCCGTCCTTCGACGACGAGCCCGAGCCGGAAGACTCAGACGACGATGGAGATGGATAGACTAGGCTGACCGGGTCACCCAAGAAGGATTGCCGGACACGCACACCCCCGCCCACCTCTTCCCCCCTCCCCTCCTCCCCCTCTATTTATTCTCTATGTGTTATGGCTATGTGTTATGCGCCGCCGACATCCCCCGCGCGCTGGCTCTCGCGAGCTCTCTGCAATGTTCCCCCTATAATGGACTCCTGCACACGCACCGGCAAGGGGGTAAAGTTTTGTGAAAAAGTGAACCGGACCCGGTTTTTCAAATTAGGCTGAGGTTGCTGAACCACCCTACCTCGTAAGCATAACCATGTCGGCAGCCGATCCCCATAAGGCAATTTCTCACGTGTTTGGCATCTTCCGCTGCACAAACATAATGCAAGTACATGTTACTGGAGCTTAGAGAGCATGGAATAAGAGAGTTTGCCACTTAACTGTGCCGTTTTTACTCCTTGCAAGTTGTGAGACATACAAATCCAGTCATCAGACACTCAAAAATGTTTGAATATTGTTTGAAAAGCATCACACCACAATGCGATAATTAGGGTTATGTTAGATAGCAACAGGAAGACTTACAATTGGTAAGAGCACCCCTCATCCCTCACGTCCTCAGCAACACCCACTGATCTTCTCTTCAGAGAGTGGCATTGGCCGCTTGCTCTGAGGATCGTTCCCCACAAGATTTGGATCGGTTACGCACATATTTCCGCACGTCAACGGATGAGCAAAGGCGCTGGATGATCCCAGCCTTCCACTTCAACCTAGATCTCAACGACATTCCCGAAGAAAATGGGTTTGATCTCGAAACAATGTCGCCTGAAACCGAAAGCGCAATTGCACGGGCGTGGACCTCCCTAGAATCACTCTATCTCATCGATCTTCGGTATTGGAACTGATATTTGGCCCCGTGTCTGCCAATGGGCCCGATTCCTTCATTTATTCCGCGATCATTTAAAGTCGCCAATGCGACTGGCTGCGAGCCCGCTTTCTGTCGACTTTTTCTTATTAATGTTCTCAGGAAAGTTCCACAACGATCGGGCCAGCTACACCCTGATAAAGTCTACCCCCGCCTTTTGGTCCATCCTCGGAGACGCTTGGTTCCATATTACTCAAGCGCCAGAAGCAGATCTTCCGCCGCGCCCCGCAGTCTGGCTCTTTGCCGATCTTTCCGGGTTCATCGAGGGCCCAGAGGCCGCCGAACCCAACAATCTGACACAAATCATGGAGGGTGTAGGTGGCACAACTATGAGCTGGCTCGAGTAGCCACCCTATACCTGGCTCTGGTACCATGGTGCTGCCAAAATCACCGGATGTCGTGGATATCATCACTGTGCATTTACTCGACCCTGTGGTCAAATTTTCCAAAGCAATCGACCCATCACTTGACCACATTGAAGGAACTGGTCTCCCCCTCGGGACCTATGGCTTGGCACTTCTCTCCGAACACGTCGTTCCGATTTTAACGAATGGTCTTTCGACTGGAATGCGTGTCTTAGCTCAGGGTGGTGACCCGGGCGAAATGCACACCATAGCAGGAACCATTTGGAGGACCTCCAATCTCCTCACGGTCCTGCTCGTCAAGTCCCCTGGAAATCACAACTTCACGGTGGCTCTAAAATCTGGCCTTCTTCGTGCAGTAGCCGCATCTGCGCATATACCTGACTTTCCTCCTCTGCAGGAACTCTTGGCCCATTGGGCCGATGTTGTCATTCCACGGCACCTTCTATTCCATGAGGTTCTCCGGGCGCTGGGTCCTGCCCTCGAGGATATTGCAGACGTGGTTACCGCTGACGCATTTCGGCAATCGGCAGTTTACGAAAAGTGGTCCACTTTCCATTCCCTTGCACACGAACACCTCCAAATTCTAGACTCTCCTTTCCTTGATAAAACGCGCGCCTTGCGGGCGTGTGACAATGTCGAGGTAGGTTTTTTTTGTTCTCTCTAGATTTTTCTACTCATGTTTGCTCAGTGCCTCACAATCCAACCAAAAGCATTATTTGAGCGGTGCTCTGGTTGTAGCAGTTTCTGTTATTGCTGCAAAGCATGCCAAGTCAGCGACTGGCGTGTCGGGGGTCATCGTAATGCCTGTCAATCTTGTGACGGTGAGTAATGCTTCAACTTCGTTGTCGTGATCTCATCAACGAGATGCTTCTCACACAGCCGAGGCCCGTGAATTCCATGTCCTCACTCGTGACCGAGCCTTTTTCCGCGCTCTGATGAATCACGACTACCAAAAGTCGAAAATCACCGTATTGCAGGATGAGTTAGTCTTCAGGCATACCCACCCTGGGGAGCCGTACTTCCTGATCTACAATTATAGCATCAAGGGCGTCGTAAAAATTGAACCACACCTGTTTGGTAGCAACCAGAGTCTCTCCGGTTTTACGTGGACAGATACTGTTTCGCGGGTAGCTCGCAGCAAAGGGCGGATGCGTCTTGATGTTCTCGTATTCACTGCTGATGCAGACGGGGCGGGCTGGCTCGCTATTCCGTTTCGGAGGAACACAGCGCGGGTGGATATCGGCCTCGAGCGACTCGCGATTGAGCTGCGCAAGAACCGAGATACGTGGGATATGGGATATGTAACAAAGGTTCTTGCGGCACTCGCGCTGCCCGAGGATCTGGAGTTGGAGACACACTAGGGCTTTCCAATAATTTACTTGATTTACCTCTTTAAGTTTCGAAGTTCTGCCCTCGGCACTCAGTCAACGTTCTGAATCAATCTCAGGCATGATTTCGGGGGCCTTAAATTTAATCGTAGACACATTTTTGCGTAGCCAAAAAATGCATTCAATTTCCACCACTACTGCACAAACAATCCCAGCTATCCGATTCTATCTCGTGGTTCGCAAAGACATTCCGCGTCTCTCCTCTTCTGATATCATTGGAAGTCTGAGCAAACAAAAAGAGTTGAACATAGCACGCCTATTTGTTTTCCTGTTTTCATTCCTATTCACGTTGCCATCCACTCGCAATAATACAAGACCTGATGCGGAAGGACCCGCACCCCCGCCCCTTGCGACGTACTCACCCAAATACACGGCCGATCCCTGTTCGATTCAGGGTCGTAGTAGTGTACATGAACAAGCACGGTCGATTCGAGAGGGCGAGCCTTGGCAAGCCAGCGATCACGGCGAATCCGTGACGAAGGTACTGATATGCTGGGGTGTCTTAGCCGAATAAGACCTCCTCATCCAACGTTCACATTTCTGAGTTCATTAATGCACCGACTCACCGTAGTAAGTAACACAAGACCTGACGCGGAATGGCTCGTACCCTCAAAAGCTTTGGGTTAATTTGATACATTCGGGGGATCCCTTTTCGACTCCGAGTCAAGGTTAGGTCATGAAACGTTCGTGATGCTTTTTTCTTTGAATCCCGACTCACGCCGTTTGCGCGCAGTGAACATCAAACAAACAAAAATGGCAGTAACAGTCGTAGTGGTGTACATCGCTCCAACCTTTCCTCCACGATGGATTTTCTCTCCTCGTTTCCCTGTTCATCGTTTCCAGCAACCAAAAGGAGCCGAATATAACCATATCACTGCGTTCCACCCCCAGGTGGATGGACCCTCCGTCTACCCACGTAGATGATGGGGTAGACGGCCATGTACATCTACCTACAGCTACACGGGTAGACATTGGTTGTCTACGTTCATCGACGTTCGGCTAAGTTCGGCTACCGCCGTAGCCGAATGTGGCCGAACGTGGCCGAACGTAGATGAACACGTAAATGGAGCGTACCTGCCGAATGTGGTGAGCCTGAGGGCCCACATATGTAATATTCAACTCAATTGCCAGGTGGACCTCAACTGAACCCTTCAATTGAGTTCCTACTCTCTCCTAATTTTTTTTTCCAGATTTTCCTGTTGGTTTCGGACATCATCGGCGCTACGGGCGTGAACGGACGTAGACGGACGTGACGGCATGTAGCCGAACGTAGCCGCATGTAGCCGAACGTCGGCTACCTGACGTAGAGACATGTCGACGCAAGTAGATGCATGTTCCATCTACCTGCGTCTACCCCCTTCATCTAAGTACACGCGTAGATTTAGGTAGAGGCATGTAGACGCAGGTAGCTGAGGGGGGGTCTACCTGGGGGTGGAACAGCAGTGTATGCCTCAAACCTTCTCATGCATATTCCTTACCGCTTATGAGCCCTATCAGGTCCTCATTCGTCCTACTCATAGCAGTACACAAGACCTGACGCGGAATGGCCCACGCCGCTCCTTTCGTACGCGAGGGATCCCTGTTCGACCCAGGGCTAGGCCATGTATAAGCGCTTCGCGGCGACCAAGTTTTTTTTTAACTCTTTTTGAACTTCACTCCCGTGCAGGGAACGTCGACGACAAATGTTATCGCTAAGCGTTGTCGATTGTAAATTTTGGGACCTCAGCTGTAGACCCTCTCATCCAACGTTCACATTCTGAATCCTGAGTTTATTGATATGCTGGCACCGACTCACCGTACGTAGTAAGTAACACAAGACCTGACGCGGAATGGCCCGCACCCTCAAAAGCTTCGGGTCAATTTGATACCTTCGGGGGACCTGTTCGACTCAGGGTCAGGTCATAAAAGCTCTTGCGATTTCTTTTTTCGTCGAGTCCCGACTCAGGCCGTTTGCGCGCAGTGAACATCAAACAAGCAAAATTGGGCAGTAACAGTAGTGGGTGTACATGAACGTCGAACGAGCCATCTCCAACCTTTCCTCTACATTGGATTTCCTTCTCCCATTCCGCACCATTCCGCAAGGTAAATCAAGCAAACCGGACCAGCTGACGAAGAAGAAGATTCAAACAAACTTTCTCATCCGCTCCCTCCTAATATCAATGGGAGAACCAAGGATAGAAATGGTCGCACCCCCAGGGCATATGGATGACCATTTCTTGAATTTACGGGGGATCCCTGTTCGACTCAGGATCAGGTCCTGGGGCACTAGTACTGAGATATAATTTTTATACTCTCGAATCCCAACCGCACAGTGAACATCAAACAAGTAAAAATGGGCATTAACCGTCGTCGTGGTGTACATTAAAGATCACTCTCCAACTTTTCCTCCACTCTTCTACTCCTCCTCCTTCCCCGTTCCGCAACGTAAATCAAGCAAACTGGACCAGCTGACGAAGAACAAGATCAACTCATCCACTGCACTACCCCTCCTATTAGATTAATAAGTATCAATGTCACCCAAAAAGTCATCCGTTCATCGGGAGAACCAAGGACAACAAACCAAGACCTGACGCGGAATGGCCGCACCCCCAGCATATCGACGACCATCCCTCGAATTCACCCGGGATGTCTGTTCGATTCGGGGTCAGGTCATTAAAAGCTGTGGTGACTTTTTGCTTGTTTTTGTTGAGTCCCGACTCATGCCGCCAAAACAAGCTACCAAAAATGGGCATTAACAATCGTAGTGGTGTACATGAGCGAGGCCGCCTGGAAAATGCCTCCTCGATGCATTTTCTTCTCCCCCACCGCATTCCGCACCGTGAATCAAGCAAACCGGACCAGTTGCCAAATGCTACAACTGCAGGGAGATGGTGCGTCCCATCGTCGCTCGCTGTGTCATGATACTAACCTCGAACTCATCCGTTCATCGGGAGAACCAAGGATAGCAAACCAAGACCTGGATGCGGAATGGTCGCACCCCCGCCCCTTTCGATGTACTCACGGGGTTCCCTGTTCGACTCAGGGTCAGGTCCTGTCAGCGCACACCAGGAGAATTTTTTTACTCCCCTTGAATCCCATCCGCGTAGTGAACATCAAACAATCAAAAATGGGCATTAACAATCGTAGTGGTAGTGGTGTACATGAATGTCGAACGAGCCCTCTCCAACCTTCCCTCCACATTGGATTTTCTCCCCCCTCCCTTCCTTCCCCGTCCAAACGTAAATCAAGCAACGCAGCGCAATCAGTTGAACATAACGCCAACGCCCCCTCAAACCTTCTCATCCGCGGCACTATCCCTCCGCACATTAACGTCGTCCCCGCGAATCTCATGGTCCAGCGCCTGCTCGCGCGCCGCCACGTTCGCCGTGCGCGCCTCCTGCGTCGTCGAGCCAAAGATGATGTCCATGTCCTCGAGCGAGCGGCCTTTGGTCTCGGGGATGATCCTGTGCGTCCGTCAGTTCGTCAGTTCTCCGTTATCACATCATCACTTTAAGATAGGGCAAGCGAGGGAGGGGACGTACAGCGAGAACGTAGCCATAGCGCCGACGTTGATAGTGGCGAACATGAGGAAGATCTTGTACCCCAGCGTCGTGATCATGCCCGGCGTCACCTTCGCGACCACAAAGTCTACGCACACGGGAATTAGTCCCATCTCAAGCCAAGGGGGATAAGACAAGGAAGGTAAAACGCACTCCACAACCACTGACTCCCACTCGCGACCGCGAGCCCGTAGTGCCGCGTGCGCGTCGGGAAGATATCCGCGGCGTACACCCAGGGCAGGGGACCCCAGCCCATGGAGTAGAAGCACACGTAGAGGTATAGCATCGCCGCCATCGCCTTGGACGCCGGCGCGGGGTGCGGGTTCGCTATTAGCAAAAATTAGACGTTAGTCGAGTTCATTGCAAGGGAGAGAAGGGAGGAAGGGAGGGAGGGAGGGAGGGAGGAAGGGGACTGACCGACGGCGCTGGACGCGGGCGGGGGGAACTCCTTGAGGAGGGCGCCGATGATGAAGAAGAAGCCGCCCATGCCGAGGGCGGAGATGAACAGCGAGAGCTTGCGCCCGAGCGAGTCGACGAAGAGGAGCACGAAGATCGTGGTGGCGACGACCTGTGGGCGCGAGTGTCAGCGAGCGCGTCTAACACCAGTATTGACGCGAAACGTCGTAGAATAAAAACAGAAACGCACCTTACAAACCCCATAAATCCCACTCGCCAACAGACTCTGCTTGGGGCCAATATACCCGATGCTCGCAAAGATCTGCGGCGCGTAGTACCCGACGGAGTTCTGCCCGCCCCATTGCTGGAGGAAGAAGATGAAGAAGGCGATGAGGAAGCTGAAAAAAAGGCCTCAAGTGTCAGTGGGTTGCGACGCGATTTGGCAGGTTGAATAGGCAGCGATGTGGAAGGGACAGGTCGCCGACGGCGAGTTAACCGCGGCGCTGATGAATGAATGCCGCGAATGAAGCCCCGTCTGCGTCCGCCCACAGGCTCGGCGTCGGCATGTGTGTGAGCGAACCGCTCTACCCGCGTCGAGATGAACAACGGCAGCGTCCGACTCAGGCGTTCGTGTGAGCGCCGCTCTACCCACGACGAAAGCGCCGCTCGTAATAGTACGCGGCGTAGACGACCACCCGCGATGAAAACCGCGATGGAGAGATAAACAGACACAAGTCGGCATCCGATCGCACGCCCGTCCGGCGTCGACATGCCTGCGTGCGAGTGACGACCAACCGCCACCGTCCAAAAGTCCACCCAAAAAATCCACTCCAAAACTAACCCCAAACCCAAACCCCCCTCCCCCCCCCCCCCAAGAAAAAAAAAAACAGAAAGAAACGCACCGCACGAAATTCCCCTTCCCGAAAAACGCCTCGCGCCACCCGAGGCCGGTGCGCGCATCGCGCTCCTCGGCGATGGCGGATTCGATCTCTGCGAGCTGGGGAAAAAGTGGAGTTAGCGAGTTACTCGAAGCGTAGACGCGGGTGGAAAGAGGAGAAAGCGTAGCCGCGGGTGGCAAGGAAACGTAAACGTGTAGGTCGGTATGTAGGTAGGTAGGTTCAACCAAGGAACTATTACGATTGCGAAAAATGAAAGAAGCGCTGTACCAGGAAATCGCATCGCACAAAGGAATAAAACATCGCACAACTTGGAATTGGAATCGGAATCACGCGCACCTCATGAATAACCCGATCATCAGTGGGCGGCAGCTTGCGCAGATAAGACAGGTTGGCGAGGGCCTCTTCGGAGCGGCCGCGCGAGGCGAGCCAGCGGGGGGATTCCTGGGTTGTGAGCGTTAGCGAACAGGTAAAGTCGGCTGGGTATGCGTAGAAAATGCCAAAACGAAGGAGTTGGCAAGATGGGGAAAAAAGGACGCGCCCACGAAGATCAAGATCTCCACTCGCTGCTCACCCACGAAGATCAAGATCTCCGCTTGCTGCCCACCCACCGCCCACAAAATCAAAAAAAATCAAACGACCGGCCCCTCCCAACCGGCCCCTCGTCCCGCCCGCCCCGGCGCACCGCCCACGAATGATTGGCGGGCTGCCCTCGCTCGGCAACCAACTACATGGCCAACTCCTGGGTTAGAGCGAAGAAACGCCGAGGAAAGTCCTGTGCAGCACGCTCGGCGTCTGCGTCTGGGCCCACAAAGCAAAAAAAGCAAAGGGGAACGGTAAGGAAAATGAGGTGGGAAGGAATAAACTCGAAAGAAAAGACGACGACGCGCCCGTTTCTTCCACCACGTCCGGCACCACGACGCCACCTCCGCGGCGGCCTGCGGTCTGTCCCACAACGAGCCCGCCCGATATGATTGTTTCTTTTTGAAAAAAAAAGAAATCCCGCCAGTATACGCGTGCGCGCGCGTCGAAGGCGCGGTGCCAACACGTCTCCACCAAAACCTCCCCCTCCACCCCCCTTCAATCCACCACAAAAACCTCTTCCCCCCCAAAAAAAAACCCTCTCCCCAAAATTAAAGTGGAAATCAAAGTAACTAAAAAAAACCCCGAAGCAAACGCAAAACCCACCTTAACAGTAAACAGCCCCAACAACATCAGCCCCGCGGGGACGAGCTGGAAGCCAAAGGGGATCTGCCAGACGGCTTTGGAATTTGCGAGGTGGGGGGCGAGGGAGATGCCGTCTGTGTGCGTGCGTAAAATTATTAGCACGAGTTTGAGGATGAGAGGCAAGTGGAGGAGGCAAAAGGCCAGGCGACTGGTTGGCCGTAATGCGTACCCCCCACGTCGCGCAGAACAAACGAATCGAAATCAGTAGAAGAAAACTCACAATTAATAAAATAACTAATCATCACGCCCACCGCGACGGTAATCTGGAACAGGCCGGTTATGCGCCCGCGGGACTGCTTGGGGGCGCACTCGGCGACGAAGGCGGGGGCGACGGCGGATATTGCGCCTGTGGGGTGGGGGGTCAGCATTTCATGAAGCGCGGGGGTTAAGAGTGAGGCAAGGGGAGGTAAGGGAGGGGGAAGGGAGGATCGCAGCCCCGACGACGCGGAGCATACCCACCCGGTCGGGCTAATATATTTGGATTGTCGGCGCGCGCGCGCACACACAAAACCAGAGCGCACGGACGCAGCACGCCATCGACCAAGCGAGCGACGTGCGACGCGCAACGCGCGAAGGTGGTGGGCAAGACGCCTGACAGCGCCAGGATAGCATAGTACGATACGCGCGACACGAATAGAACTGCATCAGTCCGAGTTCTCGCACGCGCGCGCGGATTCAGAGCGCACGATCTATCTGTACATGCATCGCGCGCAGATCGGACGGACGGATGACAGCGCGCCTAGAACGCGGCGGCAAGAACGCGGCGGGCAGATGCAGGCTGACAGCCCTGGTAGGGCAGACGCAGGCCGACAGCGCGAACACAGGCCGACAGCGCAGACGCAGACGCATCGCGCAGACATGCGGAGACGCAGGCCGACGTGCGATATACCAAGCCCAAGGGCGCATGGGAAGGGCCGCTAGACGGCGTCGCGCACATCGGATCCATGGGACGGCAGGACCCGGACAGAAAGATGAATGAATCGATGGAGGTACGTAGCGCGATGCGGCGCGCGCGGAGCACACCCGGGTCCGCACCACTCGCTCGCTCGCAGGCTGCGACGCTCGTACGCCGAAAGAGCATGCACTAAAAAGAACAACACTCACCAACCCCAACCCCGCTAATAACCCTCCCCGCATAGATGAGACCGAGGCCCTTGGGGCCGGAGGCGACGGTGGTGAGGATGGCGCCGAGGGCGAAGACGGCGGTGAAGACGACTAGGGTGGGGCGGCGGCCGATTTTTGCTGTCAACAATACATATCAGTATTAGGTATACATTCGGTACGCAGACAAGGTGAAGGCAAGGCAAGACAAAGCGAACGCACCACTAATAGGCGCACTGCCCAGCGCGCCAAAGAACGCGCCCGCCTGGAGGACGCTGACGACGTTACTCGTGATGGCGTTGACCTTTTTCGTGATGGGCTTGCCGTTGGCGTCGAGGAAGCCAAAGTGCGCGCGGAAGTAGGTTTGCGAGACGACGCCGCCGGCGATTCCGCTAAACAAAATGAGTGGGTTAGCGAGCTCTTTCCTGTGCTTTTTTTGCAAAAGGACGCAACGGTGGGGTGGCGAAGGACGGGGTATGGGGAGGAGGAAGGAGGAGGAAGGCGCAGGACGCACGTATCATATCCAAACAAGACGATCCCCCAATAGACGACGAACGCGAGCCAGTACACGCGCAGGTTCTGTCGCACCCCCCCGTCGCCCCCGTTGAACGACTTTACGCTCGACATCGTTGCCTCTTTTCCTGTACTCTGCTTGCGTTCCTATAGCGTGCTTGCGTGTCAAGCTGCTCCGTGTGGCTGAGGAAGCGGGAGCAAGAAGGCGGAAGGACAGACAGACAGCAAAGTCGCACGCCCCCCTCCTGACACCCCGCCTTTATATCCCCGGCCCCAGAGGCCCGTAATGGAGGACCGGGAGCAGTTCGAATTAATTCAATGGGCCATCAACTAGGGATCCGGTCAGGCACGCAGGCCGGGTTGCCGGGCCGCGGGCCGCGGGCCGGGTGGCGAGGACGGGCCGTGAAACTCACCGCTAGGTCAGTTTGGGGTCGGTGAGTGCGGGGAGCAGGAACAGGGGGCGGGGAACGCAAGCAAGTACTAGGGTCGCGCGTGGGCAGTGGAGGCCGCCCCAACCGGCCATTACGCAACGCCAAGAAGCGCGAAACAAACGCCGTTTGCGCGGCGCGGGAATTTTATAAACGGAGATCACAGCTTCGCTTCTTTCCTTCTTTTTTAATTCTAGGGTCGGGCTGGATTCGTGTACCGCAGAGCCCGCCCCGCGCCCAGTTGATCCGCCCGTCAGCTGACCGTCACCCGCCGGCCCGGGAAGCGGGTGCGGGGAAATGCCGAGGGGTGCCGGGTGCAGGGGAAAATCCCATCATTCATACTATACTGCATCCAATTTGGTTCAATTCAATTTCGCTAAAGACGCCGTTCGGGATCCGCCACACTCTTCACGTTGCTTTACTCTACAGTAGTGGCAAAGTGCACCGTGCATATCTTGTTCAAACTAGCCGAAACTGCTAGTAACGGCGTTTATGGAAATGAATTACAGTAATGTCAAGGGTGAAAGGCACATAAGGGATGTAGCAGAGAACGCAAGGACGGAAGGAAGAGACCTGCAGCGCATCGGGCGCACCCTCACAGTATATGTAGATGACGTTGAAAAAGGTCCCTCGTTCGACTCGAGGGCAGGCCATAGCATCTCTATCAAGGTTTTTTTTGGTCTAACACCTGCACATAGCCAACCCAACCCGTGAGTGAGGAGGACGGAAATAAGGGGAAGTAAGCAAAGATGCCAGTGTGGGTGAACTTGAAAGGTGAACAAGAGGAAGAGGAAGACTCGCAGCATGTCAAGTGCACCCTCACAATATAGAACAAGAGGAAGAGGAAGACCTGCAACGCGTCGGGTGCACCCTCACAACTTGAGACGAAAAAGAAAATAATGTGTAAAGGGTTCCTTGTTCGATTCGAGGGCAGGTCATGCACAGCTCTGCTATATCCTTTTTTCCTTCTGTGTTGTGTTCCCATGCAAGTAAGTATAGCAAGTACCAGGAAGGTAAAGATGAAATAATAATAGTAATGCAAAGAAATTCCAAGTCCGGAGAGGGAACCAAACCAACTTGTAGGCGAGATCAATATGTATTCCACCCCTTGTTCCACCCAGTTGATTTCACGAGAAGGGGAGGAAAGACCTGCAGCACACTGGTGTGCACCTCCGCCCAATAAGTTCATTGTAATAATTACGTTGGGGGTGCCTTGTTCGAGCCAAGGGCAGGCCATAGTTGTGCTAGATTTCAACTCTTTTTCCTTCTGTGTTTTCTCGTCCCCCCATGTACAGGTAGAAATAAAATTTACCGTAACATAAAGAAATCTTCGAGTCCGGAGAGGGAACCAACCCAGCCCAACTCATAGATGGGTGAAATCGGTTGCAGCGTTCTATTGTACCCAGTTAATTTCAGGAAAGGGGAAGGAAGACCTGCAGCGCTGGGTGCGCCCCTCACAATTTGCAGAAGGATGGAGAACGGTGTAGAGGGTCCCTTGTTCGAATCGAGGGCAGGTCATGGTTTGGTCTTTGTCAATGGTGTTTTTTTACCCAAGACTCAGAGAACTATTTAAGCACCGGACCTTTTCCCTTCAAGTTCTTCGTTTGAGGCTCCGCGGTCACTGGGTTCACGATCAGTAATCACGTAGAGAGTTAGGGCAGTCGGGGAAGAGAACTTGATAAACCAACTTCCAAGATTGAGTTTCTAGAAGGAAGAAGACCTGGAGCACAACGGGTGCACCCTCACAACATGAAGGAACTTATTACAATGACTATGCACGGGGGGTCTCTTGTTCGAACCAAGGGCAGGTCGTTCCCACGGTATCTCGTATCTTTTTCTTCTCTCTCTTCTTTTTGGCTGAGGGAGTTCAAGGCGGGAAACCTATAGACCTTAACTCTGAGGAAGAAAAAGACCTGCAGCACATTGGGTGCAGCCAGTCAACATGATGCCGCTTCCTGATGTGCAAAGGGTCCCTCCCTTGTTCGAGTCAAGCAAGGGCTTATTATGGTACTTTCTGCCCACGCTCAAACCCATTTACATCGACAATCTAGGGTACAAAGAAAGACTTAGATGTATTCAGGTTTATTCGTTGGGAAGGGAAGACCTGCAGCGCATCGGGTGCACCCTCACAATATACATTGAAAAGAGAAAATTGTGTAAGGGGTTCCTCGTTCGAACCAAGGGCAGGTCATAGGTGACTTCATTCCATTGCAATTTCTTTTCCTTCTGTGTTGTGTTCCCATGTAAGTAAGTATCATCAGTAACTTAGCAGGTAGATAGAAATAAACCATTCACATAATGCAAAGAAATTCTCGAGTCCGGAGAGGGAACCAAACCTACTTGTCCTTAGGTGAAATTGATATTCAGTATTCTACGCATTTAATTTCATGGGAAGGGGAAGGAAGACCTGCAGCGCATCGGGCGCACCCTCACAATATACGTTGAGGTCGTAAAACTGTGTAAAGGGTCCCGTGTTCGAACCAAGGGCAGATCATGGGATGCTGCCTTCATTGCAACCATTTTTTCCCCTCCTTGCATCCCTCCAGCTCTGTGCTTGCACAGTGTCAATGTCCCCACTCTACATCCTTCATCCATCAACACTTACACCGGCAGCCATTGTCAACTGACAGTCCGAGTCTAAAGGAATGTGGTGGCACGCCGCAAGGAGATAGGATAAACTTGAAAGCAAGTTGATTCTAAGAGGGAAGGAGACCTGCAGCGCGTCGGGCGCACTCTCACAATTTGTCATCGGAGTGTAGCAACTGTATAGAGGGTCCCTTGTTCGAACCAAGGGCAGGCCATGAGCTGTGCGCATCCTCTTTTTTTAAAAAAAAATCTTGTTCTTGTTCTTGCACAATGCACCCTCATCACATACAGTAGGGTACGCGTAGCCAGATGAATATTAATATTACTTACCTTACAGGGGATTACAACCTTGTTCGAGATTTACAGTGGGAGAAATCAACCCACCGAAGAAAGAGATAAGGGCCAAGGCTGGTCTGATTTGTAGGAGGGGAAGACCTGCAGCACATCGGGCACACCCTCATCTAATGAAAGAACTCTACACACAGAGGGGTACCTTGTTCAAACCAAGGGCAGGTCATGCACATCCGTCCATCCTTTTTCCTTTTGCCCTCCATTCCTTTCTCTTCCTTGTTCTTCTTACCATTGATTGAATTCAATCCCTCAGCAGCCAAGGTTTGTATGGAGAGGAAGACCTGCAGCGCGTTGGGCGCGCCTCCGCCGCATTATAAAGCATAGTAACGGTGTAAAGGGTCCCTCGTTGGAATCGAGGGCTCTGAAGAAAAGGTTTTTTTTGTCGAACAGCCGCACAAACCGAACCCATAAGCGAGTGAGGACGGAAATAAGAGGAAGTAAGCAAAGATGCCAGTGTGGGTAAACTTTAAAGGTGAACGAGAGGAAGAAGACCTGCAGCGGGCGCGCCAAAATTACGCTCGAGAAGGATATAATGGCTGTAGGGAAGAGAAGACCTGCAGCGCATCGGGCGGACCCTCAAGAAATATAGGAGTAACCCAATTTGCAGGGGGTACCTTGTTCGAAGCAAGGGCAGGTCAGGTCCAGCTACAATGGAACCTTTTTCCTTTTGTGTTCCCATGCAAATGAGTAAGCAAGTACCAGGTCCAGGTAGAAATCAAATATTTGCACCAACATAATGCAAGGAAATTCTCGAGTCCGGAGAGGGAGGGAACCAAACCGATTTGTACTTAGGTCAAATCAGTATTATATTCCACCTAACAAAAGAAGAAGACCTGCTGCACACTGGGCGCACCCTCACCACTTGAAAATGCTTCAGGATGGAGAACGGTGTAAAGGGTCGCTTGTTCGAACTAAGGGCAGGTCATGGCATAATTCAGTTGCACCTTTTTTCCCCTTCTGTGTTGGTTCCCATGCAAATGAGTAAGCAAATGAAATAACCACTGGTAGTAAGGCAAAGAAATCTTGTAGATAAAATCAGCTGCAACTGAAAAAGAAAAATTAGAGAGTCAACAAAGGCACACAAGTAGCCAAATTTTGTATGTAAGGAACGACCTGCAGTGCACCGGGCGCCACCTCACACCATGTTGAAATCCCTCAAAAGTGTGAAGAGGGTCCCTCGTTCGATTCGAGGGCGGGTCATAATTGCTTTCTCGGGGCTTTTTTTATTCGAATTCAGCATTCTACTAGTAAGTGCGGACCTGAACACGAATTGGGCGGGTTGAGCTCAGAGAAGTGGAACAGAGGAGGAGCCCTGCAGTGCATCGGGCACACCCCACCCAGATGCAATGAGAGCGTGAAATGGGCTTGTGGGGTACCTCATTTGAATCGAGGGCAGGTCATTCGTCTGCATAAATGGTGTTTTTTCCCCCGGATGCCCGTTTACACACAGACTTTTAAATTTCCCTTCATTGTTCAAGCTCTGCGGTCACTTAGACTGGGGTTCACGATATCGAGTAATTAAGTAATCAGTAATGAGCAATCACATAGCAAGTTGGGGGTGGGTCCGGGAAGAGAACATGATTGAACTTATAGGGAGGAACACGGCGGACAAGCGTTTGTCCTTTGCCGATTTGGCGCAGGATGTCCTTTGACAGGGCCTCACCTTGTCCTTTTACTAACGCCGGCCGCTTTGACCTTTCGGGCTTTGCCGCGACCACGCTGCAGCCTCGCCTTCAGCGCTAAGTACTTAATTCAACCACTTTTGTATTAATTAAAGAGAATATACTTTGCTTGTTACAAGCGAGATAGCTAAGTACAAGACTGAATAACGTTAAGTAAAAAAGTCCAAGACAAGACATCAGTCCGCGCCGATCAAAGGCGCCGGACCGACGACCCGCCCAATCGGCCTCATTTCCGATCCCGCTCCCGCTCCTCTTCCGGCCACATGCAGTATGATGGATGAACCGCGCAGGAAGCACGAAGCCACCTGGAGCAAGTGAGCGCGCTCGTCTCAAAGTCGGAGGGTTCGGCGAGGCGGGGAGCCTGTGAGGGGGAAGGAATGAGTGGGAGCAGGTGAGTGCGAGCAGGCCAGCGGGGGTGGAGTAGAACGAGGGCGGGAGAACAAGTGCGGGGAGGAGGTGCTTGAGGTGCGGCGTTGCAGACGTTGGGCAGCGGCGCGGGGAAGACGTCGGGCGCGGGGGAGGGAAGACGTCGGGGGCGCGGGGAAAACGTTATGGAGGGAGACGTTGGCGGCGCCGGGGGGAAGACGTTGGCGGCGCGGGGGAGGGAAAACATCGGGGGCGCGGGGAAAACGTTGTGGGCGCGGGGGAGGGAAGACGTTGGGGGCGCGCGGGGGGGGAAGACGTCGCACACGCACTGTGCGTATCTTCTCTTCGTGCGTTGAGAGCGAATGTGACCGTCCCAATTTGGGCCGTCACTTCCAATTACCTCCCTCTTCCTCCTTCCCTCCTCTTCTGCTCCCTCTCTCCCCTCGTCTCTCCTTGCTGGGCCTTGTTCCTCCCCTGCCCTGTTGCTTCTGCTGGGGGGAGCGGGAGGGGGCCTCTCTTGTTATCCGGAACGTATGCCGCCCACTCGCTCTGTCCGCGCATCCCAGCATCGGCAGCCTCCTCGGTGCACCCACGCCGCCCTCATTGCCGCCGCCGCGTCCTGCCCCGCTGCTTACTGCGGCCGAATCGTTCGGGTCGCTGCCGCTTCCAGCGACAACCGCTCTCCCTGCCGCCGATCTTCTCGTATAGCCGCCGCTGTCGCTGTCGTCACCGCCGACAGCGCTGTCCCCGCTGTCTCCGCTGTGTCCGACCCCGCCGCCCTCCGCAGATCTCGTCGAATCGCCAATCTCTCCCGCCCGGCCCGTGCGTACTCGCTGGAAGTCGACTCCGCCCGCCGTCTCCCACCAATGGCGCGGTCCGCCGCTCGGCGCTACATCCTGCGTCAACCGTTCGTTGACCAGATCGCGCTGCAGCTGGCCAACTCCGGTTTGTACGCGCACGACCCCAGCGAGGGGGCAGTGTACTGCTTCGTCGAGGTTAAGAAGGAGGAATACGACGGTGTCAAGGACGGCACCGTATCCCTCACCGAGTTGCTCCCCTCGCTCCGAGTGAAGTTCGGAAGCGCGAAGGACGTCTCCCACCGACGCCAAGGGCACGCGAAATGCGACGCCGGTAGCCACAAACGGCTCTGGCTGTTCTCGTTCCGAACGAGGCAGCGGTACCGCATCGGTAGGCACTCTCCCTGATATTTCCACCCGCGCTCATCCCTTTCCCAGAACGCCTGTGTCACCTTGCATTTCTGTGCGAGGCCGAGCGCAATATCGTGCGCTGCTCGGGATGCCGGGTTTTCCACAGGGAACTGTGGCGTTTCCTGCAAGTAGCGGGGTCGTTATCGAACTTGAAGCAAATCATCACAGAGTTCCTCACCGCTATCGGCGAACACCCAGTAATGTAAGTGCTCTCTTGCATTCTCCTTTCCTCCCTGATCTTCGCTTTAGCACCGAGCTCGATGACCACCGCTACGCTTACCAATAGTCGACACGCTCCTTACTTTCTTGGAAAAGACCTGTAGCATATTGTAGTATTACCTGTAGATACATTAGCTTGCTGATTTCAGCGTGTAAATAACGTACCTCACTTGTATATTATCGCCGTTGCCCCTGTAGATATGTCTCGCTTTAAACGTTAGCAGTGAATCCCCCAGTCCACGCACGGTAACAAACTGACCTCTCGAGACGAATTAAGTTCGGGAGTGATCTGATCTTGTTATCGTATCAAAGATCTAATCTTGTTATCGCATCAATTTCTTTGACAAGGATAAAGCCAATCCTCACCTTGTCCTTGACGTCCTGCGCTCGAGTGGCCCTCCGTTATTCATCGAAATGGACGCGGATCCACATGGTAGGAAGAACTACGCGTTGTGTCTCTGCCGCTCTCACGACTGTTGTAATCAAACCTGGCTCGCGAACGATGGGTCAACAAAGAAAGGGGTGTGGTATTCCAAGAGTACCCTAAGGGCCCACAGTAAGGAAGACGCCAAGCTGTTGGCGTCTGGTCATTTGCCGGCGGTAAGACCCTGCATGCTTTCAGCGAACGGGATACCAATTTGCATTCAGATTCAGACTCACAAAGCAGACGCGGCGAAACCACCAGCGCCGAAGGATAAGCGCCCCAGGGCTCCTGAACCCGTACGTGACGACGAAGAGGTAGAAGAGGAGGATACGAGTTAGTTTGGTGACTGTCTTGCGTGCAAGGTGTTGATTTGTTTTTCATTTCAGGCCCCGCAACCGCCCGTCGTCGTCTTACTTTCGTGGCTTGCACACTTGTGTCTTGGCTGCATATTATATGCGGTCTCAGCCGAGAGGCCAGCAGCGCGGTGCTCGCGGTCTTCGGTATCATGATCGCTATGTCCACCGCGTCAGATGCTGGACATAAAATTCCAAAAGATGTACGCACCGCGGTCAAATACCTCTCGATTGACCCAATCCTCGAACGGACGATCTGCTGCCCAACGTGCTTTCGAGCTTATTCGTTGGACGAACTACCACAAATCTGCCTTGCTCGACAGACCAGTCGTTCGCGGCCGTGCAACACTCCTCTCTGGGTGGAACGACAAACTCGTGCAGGCCCTAAAATTGTCCCCCGACGTCTATATTCGTCGCAAAACTTCGAGAGCTGGCTGGCACATTTTCTGTCCCGGCCTGGGATGGAGGAACTTCTTCGGAAATCCCATCTCCACCGACCGAATCCAGACAGGATGACGTCCATTTGGGATAGCCCAGCATGGCAGAGTCTGGGGAGTTTCACATCGGAGCCCAACAATCTTGTATTCAGCTTCTACATCGACTGGTTTAATCCCTTTATGAACAAAATCGCTGGGAAGTCGGCGTCCTGCGGAGCTATCATCGCAGTCTGTCTCAACCTTCCCTACGAGATGTGGCACCTCCAGGAAATGGCATTCTTTGTTGGCATAACGCCTCCGCCCAAAGAACCCACGGTCACGACGATAACCGCACTCCTCGACCGGCCTATGGCCCAGTTTCAGGAGATGTGGACCGGGAAGAAAGTGTCGACATACAATTACCCCGACGGCGACTTCTACCGGGTGGCGATCCTTGCTGCGATTGGCGACCTCTTGGCTCTCAAAAAGGCGCTAGGCGCAGCGGGTTGCGGGTCCCACAACTTTTGTTCCTATTGCAAACTCAAGCGCGCCGACATCGATCGCCTGGATGTCGAAAACTTTGAGCCACGGGTCGGGTGGGAGGTCCTCCGCGCGGCTACCGATTGGCTCAATGCCAAGACGCAGGCAGAGCGCAAAGCTATTTTCGCGGAGCATGGTAGTCGCCCGTCATCCTTGGACATCCTGATATACCGCGATCGAGTGAAGCACACGGTGTTGGGAGCGATGCACAATTGGCTCGAAGGTATTCTGCAGCACCACTGCCGTCTCAAATGGGGGATTGGCTCCGATTTCGCGAAGGCGGAGAGCAGCGCTGGCGCGTTCGACGCGGCATCCTCCTCCGACTCCGATGTGGACATGATGGACGTAGATGACGACGTCGCGGGTGAGCTTGAGGACCTCCATCGAGACAGTCTTTTCGAGAACGACGCCCCAGCCTCCCTCAGCCGCCATACATCGTTCTTTTTCATCCCTGAGTCCGAGGACAAGGAGGTGGGCGAGGTGGGCGAGGACGAGGACGAGGAGGATGAGGAGGCGGAAGATGATGAAGAGGCCATCTACGAAAGCGAGAAGCCCTCGCAGACAATCTTCGACAGCGACTGTATGGCAATTATCCATGCGGGGCTCGCTGACGTCGTTATTCCCTCTTGGATTGACCGGCCCCCCGTGAACCTGGGAGAAAAGGCGCACGGAAAGCTGAAAGCCGACAATTGGCTTGTACTGTTCACCATCTTCTTCCCCTTGATCGTTCCGGAACTCTGGTGGGGGCGTACAGCGTCGAGAAAAGAAGAGAGATTGCTGCTCAATTTCCACGATCTAGTTGGGGCGACAAACATCATCTGCTCGTACACCACGAGTCCAGCGGAGGCCGACCGGTACACCGAGATATACCAGCGCTATTTTCACTCCTCCAAGCTGCTTTTCCCCCATCTCACGACGCGTCCCAACCACCACTACGCCCTGCATAACGGGGACCAGCTGAAGTGGTGGGGTCCGGTTATCATGCTCAGCGAAAACCTGTATGAAAGCCACAATGGAGCCCTGCAGAAGATCAAGACGAACAACCATATGTGTGAGTCGAAGTTCATTGCGCTGTGATCACCTAACTTACCAGGAATAGGGGAAATGGACCTGACGATGCTCCGCCAAATATGTCGACGGGGAAGGCTGCTTGCCGCGATTAGCGATAACGCCAAGAGCGGTAACTCGAAGTCGCCTGTTGTCAAGGCCATGCAGGTGCTGTCCCCTCAAGTCAGCGCGAACTCCTCGGGCATTCCACGGCTCTTACCTAGCGAATTCAACGGTTCTGGACCCGTAATCGACGGCTCGACGTACGAGCTGATTTGGCGCTACTGGAACCAAACGTATTCCCCTTCGTATATCCGCGCGGCAGATCTGAGGGACGACCAGGTGGATAGCGTTGGCGTCAGCGTACACGTCCTTCCTATTCGAGGCGTACAACTCACCACATTCGAGCATAAAACCCGGACATTCTCCGTCTTCGGGAAACACCGTGGAAACAGCTCCATTTCCTTCCGTCACCCCTCCACGGGACGGAAGGAGATGGGGTTCATCCAATCCGTATGGGCGCAGGTCCTGCAAGGAGAGAAGCGGACTTTCTTGGTCGTCCAGCCCCATACAGCCTTGACTCCAACGGATACCATTAAAACACCCTATCACACCCTTCAACAATTTGCATGCTCCGTATCGTACACGGCGCCATCGTGTCCGCAACCTCAGCTCCTCATTGAGCCCAAGCACATCTTCTCCCATGTTCCGTACTTGGAGCGGCCGAAGGGGACATTTGGAATCCAAAAGGGGATCACCATCTTCGTGGACTGCTTGCAGAGGGGCCGAGATTAATGGGGAGGAGGTGTCGTGAGGAATATGTGGGGGGGTAGCGTAGTTTGAATCCTGGAAAATATATTTCGCATAGTACAACACGGAGTTGCAATATGCGAATGCGCCCGACGCGAAGTCGAGCAATGCCACACCAACGCGAAGTTGGAGTTGACGGTGAGAGCTAAGTGAAGATGATGTGAAATCAAATATCAAACAAACATTGTCTCACTGCCACTACGGGCCGGGCGGGTCTGATATCTCGTACCGCCTCCATTTATTAAAGTGGTACGAGAGCAAGTAGCTGCGGGATTTTGCTCAGTGAAAGGCACGATAGAAGTCAAGTAGGTAGTATTCATCTATGTACATGCACAGGCTCTACAATCGCGTTAATATAATACAGTTTACACCACCGAGGAGAATGTGTGAGAGGAGTCCAAGCGCATGGGCACGACAGCCGCGCGACCAAAGAGCTCGTAAAAACTTGCAGTGTAGTATTTCGTAACGGCGCTCTCCAAGCCGTGGATAGAATCGGCAGACCACTGTGTACGCCCCTTCGCGTTGTCGATTTCCTTGGGTCGCTCGCAAGGAACTGACCAATCGCGCATGAAGCCTGCCATGCAGAGGAAGTGGGGAGGCGCTCATCTGTTTCCCGGGCTGCAAAACCTCTCTGACTTTCGTTAAAGTCCATCCCTATCAATCTTGGACTCGCGAAGCACGTCCGACACTCGTCAGGTCGATTCAGCCCAGAAGCGCGCGCGTCCAACGCAAGGAACTCGTAGCGGAAATTGATTTCCGCCAGCTCCCACAAGAGCTCCTTCGTCTTGTTCACGTCCAACGGCGGGACAGCGTCCGGCGAAACTGGAAAACCCGTCAAGTCGTCCATACTGCATGCGCTAAAAGCCGGCCGCAAAAGTTCTTCCAGGCTTGCGCTGCGTGCCTGTGCGCGACTGCCAGCCTTGCCCTGTTTGGTGATTTTGCCTTGCACGATGTCCCGCCACTGCTGCGTGGTCAGCAGCGCATGGGGCTCGTCGCCATCGCCATATCCGAGGCGGAACATGAGTGCGTCCCGCAGCAGACTGTAGTGGTGGTAGAACATGCGCCGGCGGGCTGGGTCGTCTGGAGAAGCCAGCAGGGCGGGCTCTGGCATAACATAGAGCTGGGGTAGGTCGGCGCCGCAGGACGGGGGTCGGCTTCTGTCGACTGCGGCAAGTGCAGAAGCCCAGAGTGAGATTGTTGTCGGCATTTCTGGGCGATCAAAGGGTAAAAACTTGTCGCGGGCCAGCTTGGGGCCCGGCCCTTTTTCTTTTCGCGCTTTGGATTCCGTTCTTGCTGCAGCATCTGTAAAACGATTAATTAACGAGTCGGCTTGAAAATGGCACGACTCACACGGAGACCCCCTCCCCATCAAGGACACGGACGAGGACGGGTTCCGGCTAGGATGGGCTCTGGCCGATTGTCCTCCTGCCAATCCTACCCCTGAACCTCCTGCAGCAGCCGTACTGGCGATATGTCCCTCGAATGGATTGCGATACCACGGCGTATTCTCGGTGCAGCGGTGCAGGAGGGACAGGCGATCGTCCAGTCGGTCCGTTGCGAGCACTGGGGCAAACCCTGCAGCGGGATTCATCTCCAGGAACTCGGTTGCCGCAAAGGGCACGACCATCTTGAGGATGCATTCGTCGGCAAAGGCTTTCAAGGGCCGGATTAACCAGCACGGCAGGCACACCTTCCAAAGGATCTGGGCAATGCGAGGGTCGTCGGTGAAGCAGCCGACGCAGTCGTCAGGTTGAGTGGTGTCCACAGGGTCGATGAGATCCAGGCGCGGCCGGTACTTCGTCATGTATCGCAGCAACCCCGTGAGTTCAAGGTATTCACGCTGCACCGTGGTTACACCAACTACCATCCGCACGTAGGTCGACGGCATTCTGAGACGCTCCAAACTGAGTTGCAGTCTCTGAACGAGTTGGGGGAGGAGTAGCGGAGGTTTGGTGCCGGTGGGGAGCGACTTCACATACTGCTCATACTCCTTGATGAGCGCGTGGGTACGGATGGAGAACTTTGAGAACCGGGCTCCCCTGATCCTCCCAAGTCCACGGGTCAGGGTCATACCCGACGCAGGGCAGACGAAGTCGTCGGGAGTCGGGTTCCACCACATCACTGCAAGATGGTCCTGGGGATCCGTCGGGGCCTTTGGAATGGCCGGCAAATGGCAGAATTTTTCGCTGTAGAGGCGCGGCCACAGGACGGGATCGTCGGGCCCGAATCGCATGTCTCGACGGATTACAATTTGTTTGGGGTCGACCTCAGGCAGACGGGGAACATAATGGGTGTTGGTAGTGATAAAGTAGGAGGTGTTTCCCATTACAACGTGTGCAGCGGCCCTTCCGCCGCAGTCCAGTGTGCCAAGGTCTGAATGCACTCGGTGATTTTTTAACAGATCTACGCCTTCAACGATTGCAGGGGCTTGCTCGACTTTCCAGGCATCTATCTCGTGTTAGAATATCTTTACAGCTCCGTATTAGACGTACCTGGGTCCATTAGCCTCATGGTGAGTGGGTTCTCTAGCAAATCCATTCGAATGTCATCGGTCTGTGATCTTCCGTCCATAGAGTGGTTGGGAGAGAGAAGAGTTATAAACGGAGGATCACTGGCGCGAAGCCAATGGAGATTCACTGGCGCGAAGCCAATGGACGTTCACTGGCGCGAAGCCAATGAAGGTTTGGGACGAGAGAGTTGACGTGAGAATGATGGCGCATCACAAATTACCAATCCGTCTTGACCAGAGACCACGAGCTTCGCGCTCGGGGTCTGCGCCAACTTCGCGTTGGTGCGCCTTTGGCTGCCAACTTCGCGTTGGTATCCACGCGTGACCGCGTCCATCTACCTCCGCATTGCACAAAGGCCTATCTCGGCTAGGGGATCGACTCGTCAAAGGACAAAGCGCCGATACAAAGAATTCAAACGTGTCCTTAACCGGTACCTCTTTGTCCAGATTCTTTTAAAAGGAGGACTAATCACACCTGCGAATACAGTACACCGCTACAACCTATTCCAACAACATCTCTCTATTATGGACCCCAACCTCCTCTTCGACGCCTCCGGGCATAACCTCCTCGACGCCTCAGGGCAGACCTACGATACCTCCGGGCAGCCCTACGAGCAATACGACCCCTCTGCGCAGCCCTACTACGACCCCTCTGCGCAGCCCTACGACAACTCCGGGCAGCCCTACTACGACCCCACTGCGTACGACAACTCTGGGCAGACCTACGACACCGCTGCACAGCACTACGGCGCCGGCGGGCAGCTCTATGAAGCCGGTGGGCAAGTCTACAACGACGCTGCCCCTTAGGACGCTGCGCCCCAGGATGGCTGGGTTGACCCCGCCCAAATTCAGCCCGCCCCCCCCCAAATCGATGTCGCCGCTTTGTTAGCCTCTCATAACGAGCTCACCAAAAGGCTCAACCGCATGAATCTTGAGTACAGAGACACCGTCAACAACACCGTTCAGCAGCAGATGAAAGCGTTCGAAGATTCTGTCAGCGACGACGTGCAGGCTTTGAGGGCACAACGGGATGCTGCGCAGGCTCAGGCGGCGGCGACTGCAAGGCAGATGTCCGAGACTATTGCTCGGCTTGAGCGTGAGCGGTATGTCTCAGCGCTCATATTTCTTCCTTCTTTGTCTCATCATGCCGCATCAGCACCCAGCAGCCCCGCGTCGAACCTGCCACTCCCAAGGCCACCAAGGCTACTGCAGGGAAGGCTACCAAGCCTACCAGCACCAGGTATGTCTCCGCTCCTGACTTTTCTTCTCGTTCTTTCGTTCTTATTCTTGTCTTCAGCGCTCCCAAGACCCCATCCAAGGCGCCGGCTACTCCGTCCCAGAAGCGTCGCACCAGTGGTCAGCCCAAGCCACCCCCAGCTCAGCCATCGAACCCTCGTTCTAAAGCCTCAGCTGCTCCATCGCCCCAGCAGCCGCGTCCGTCCCCCACCCCCCGTCGCGCGTCTGGCGAGAAGTCTTCTTCCTCAGCCTCGTCCACAAACGGAGCGCGCGGTTCGACAAAGGCCACTGCGCCGGGCTCCACAGGCAAGACTGCGAGAAAGCCCGCTGAGCACCAGATGTTCAAAGAAGACATCTCGCCGGAGGCTAGAAGCATGAAGGTATCGTACATCTCCTCCAATATTTCGCCCATTGGCTCATATTCGTGCCCAGGCTAGCTTGCAGACGCACATACGCTTTATCGGCAACAACTTGCTGTCCAACCGCGCTCCTACCTCTGCCTCACCCGAAGATGTGAAGCACTTCAACCGCAGGTTCGATGGCATGACCGTTACCGAACTGAAGCGCCTAGGAGAGGTCGGTAAAACTATCATCAAGCCCAGCGAGGTCAAGGTTAGTCCGTCCTGTCCACGGCCTTGAGTTGGAATTGATGTTCTTCGTCAAGCTCGGGATCTCCATACAGGACGCTATCCGCTCCCGGAGCAAGATCCTCCGTGACTTTTCCAAACTCGAAGAGAGCGCTATTCTCCACATCAAGTCCTACTTTGCCAAACTCGGAATCAGCAATTGGGCGATCGACTACACCCAAAGCGCCTACTCTATGTACAACATGGTTATGCGCATGGCCGCCATCGACACATTCCGCTACATGGTGACGGGCTCCTACTACGACTTCCTCCATCCGAACACCAGCTTCGTCCACGACTCTGCTCTACTCGTCCGGGTGTATGATCACTTCACCCACCGATACCAGTTCGATCTGTGGAAGAAGGAGATACGGACGCCGGGTGGCAACGAGCTTACCGCTTCGCGAAACAAGTACTCCAAAACTCGTATTCGGGTACGTTTTCAGTCGTGTGTTGCGATTTTCTTTAACTGACATTTCGTAGACCTTCCGCGCGCGAGCCTCGTATGTGAAAGACGCCAAGATCCGCAAGGGACTCCGCCTCATGTTCCACCCCAAGGCCACCTCTGACACCGAACCCGACAAGACTCCCAACGGACGTCCTGTGGCCCTTGCGCGGGAGGAGAGGTCTGAGGCTGCTGACCAGATCATCCGCAAGATGGACAGTCTCATCGTGCAAGACCTCAGGGACGAGGGAAAGGCGGCCGCGGCCAACACCCGTGAGCGACGCCTCGTCCCCCCCTTTGGCCAACGTGAACCCGCTCAATTCAAAGAGGTCAGTTCGTTCTTACGACGTTTTCCATCGCATCGCCTAACCATATCTCCTTAGATACCCAAACGAATGCCCATCCAGTACTACTCGCCTTCGTGGTGGAACGATCGACCCGCCCATGCTCGGGCCAAACTCGCGCCCAAACTCGTCGTCGCCTTCCCCCCTGAGACCACCGACTACTTCTCCCGCCGCGGCGACAACAAACTATCCCTTCAGGAACTGACCACGAAGTATGGTGCCGAAGTCTTCGAACAGTACGACCTCGATTTCGAGCCGGCCGAGGGCGATGAGGCGGATGATGAAAGCGAGGGGGATGGTGAAGACAACGAGGAAGGCGAGGGGGACGAGGTTGGCAGCGAGGACAGCGACGCAGAGTCAGGCTCGTCCGACGCGGGTAGCGTGGAGGACTTCCTCGATGACACGGCCGATCAAGATGATGGTATGGACGACTACAGCGACGCCGACGCTGAGGGAGAAGAGGACGACGAGGACGTCGACGCCAATGCCGAGGCCGCCAACATGGCGCATTCGCCGAGGCGATGGACCAGGACGACGACGACGACCCCTAAATGCCTATTTCTTCTTACTTTTCACTTGCTGCTTTGCGACGAAAATCTAGTTTAATTCTTTGTTTATTTACTTTCTGTGGCTACTTAGAGTGTCGTAGCTAACTATACATTTACTTTATTCTTTTACACATTAATAATTCTGAATTTCTTTTTCTGAAGGTGAGGCTGCAGCGTGGTCGCGGCAAAACCCGAAAGGTCAAAGCGGCCGGCGTTAGTAAAAGGACAAGGTAAAGCCCTGTCAAAGGACATCCTGCGCCAAATCGGCAAAGGACAAACGCTTGTCCGCCGTGTACGCATCCGCGCGTATCCTCGCTTCATCAGCGACCGAAGCGCTCGATGGCGGGGCAGAGCGCAGGCCGCGGGGTGCTGGGTGCGCACGATGGAGGGACACCTTATAGTGGGTGGTTGATGTATCACCATCCGCTAGTGTCCAGAGGGCCGCGATGCATGGAAACCCCTAGTTTAGAGGCCTGTTTAATACATCAGCTCAGGGTGCCTTTTTTTTCTGAGCAGCCATCAGACTGTCAATTTCCGTCGTCACCATTGTGCCGCACAACAAGCAGAATTATCCACATTCGGACACCAGCGATCAAATTGCTTCGACATCGTCGGCGACGACGTCGACAAAAAATACGTTAAAATTCTTAGAAAAATTCCAGGATATATATAGTGTATAGATTACAAGGCACCCAAGAAAACTACACGGAATTCAGACAACGTAGCGCACAAAACGCGTTTTGATCGAAAAAATAGTGGTTGCGCCGTTTCGGCTCCCGTGGGCCTGGGCCTGTAGCGCGGGGGCGGACGGCGGGGATTGCACGAGAGAAGGATGGACCGATCCTACAGGGCACACTGGGCGCCGCCGCGCACGCTACGTTGTGATCGCGTGCTGTTGGAGTGGTATGCGTTGTCCGGTGTACCGCGCGATAAACGCGTCGCAGGCACTGTCCCACGATGGACGACGGCGTACACAACGCATACGAACGGAGGCCGGGGTCGTGGCGTCATTCCAGACCGCGTACATACTACTGGCGCGGAACGGCGCTTGACAGGCCACACCAAACGTTATAGCCAGCGGACGGCTGTATAGTTGGGCCGCGACGAACACGTACACGACGCGCTGGAACCCACACACCGTCCGCGCCGGGTTCACGGCGCGGAATAAGCGGCGGGTGTATCGACCGGGCGGGCAGCTGAATACGCCGCCGCGCCTCCGATCAGCGCACAGGCCTTGTGCGCAGCGGAGGCGGTGTGGAAGGGAGTGGGAGGTGTAGGAGGTGTAGTGGGCGTGCGCGACAGCCCAGGCGCACGCAAAACGGCATTGCGCAGCAACCGCGTTCGGCCGCCGCCACTGTCCTGCCTGGTCGCTGGACCACACGGGACCACGGAGCGCATGAGCGTAGGGGGGACATCTCCGACGAGCGGGGGGCGCGGGGCTGTGGATGCGGCGCAGGGAGCGGTGGGGATTGCCCGAACGGCCGCTGCCCACCGCATGGCCCAATTGGGTGGCGGAACCGGTACAACGGCGGGCGCCGCGCCTGCGGTGCAGCGTGAGTACACATGCAAAACGCCACAATTGTCGGCGTTGGTGTTTCGTGACCGCGGAGAATAATTCGGAGGTCGTTCAGAAATCCGGATATTGGCGCACGGATAGATACAGAATGACGTCTAAAAGTAGCGTAAACACACAGGGGGGGGATAACAGCACAGCAGACGCACCGGCGAGCCATAGTTTACCCTGTCTACGCCTCTTTCTAGCTAGATTTCGTCCCGCGATTTTCGGCGTAGATTTCAGCCCTTGGTGGAATTCCGTGCGGCCTCGAGGAAGTTAGTGAAGGAAGATAACGCTTCCCGAGTTCCAGTGCAGGGGAGGGA